>LNAC01000862.1:553866-590995 GCA_002007465.1 Ailurus styani | reverse complement strand
TCCTTCTCTTTATTGTCCTTTTTCCTTATTTCATTAATTTCTGCTCTTAACATATATTTTTGTTATTTTCTCAGATTTTTTTTTTCTTGGCCCTAAAATGTCTTTTATTATGCCTTCAGTTTGAATTACAGTCTCATCAGATATTTGGTTTTCCTTCACTAGGTCCTGCTTTTGCCTTCCTAATCCTTCACAATCTTGGTAGTTCTCTGACATCTCTAAGATGTTGTTTTCTTTGTATTTATCCTGCCTGGATTTTGCTTCTTGACCATGTGGCTTGATGTTTTGATTGATCTGGAAAACTGTTATTCACTATCTTTTCATGCATCACTTTTGTATCTTTTTCTACCTTCTTTCCTTCTGGATCTTCAATGAAATTATGTGAGATATTTTATGGCTGAGTAATAGTCCATTGTATAAAGGGTCCTATATATAACCTGCTGCTTTCCCCCAGTTTCTTTCCTTCTCTGTTTCTTTTTATTTAATATATTCTGGTGACTTATTTCTAGTTTACTAATCCTCTCCTCTGTCATGTCTAACCTGTTGTTAAACCCACATTTTGAATTCTTAATTTTAGTTATTGTATTTCTTGGTTCTAACATTTCTGTTTTTTTTAATACTACATTTTTCTCTAAAAATTCTCCATATTGTTTTCAATTTCTCAATAACACCAACGTTTGCATTGCTTATGGAATTATTGTCCTTTTTTCCTATCTCTCAATTTTGGTAATTTGGTCCTGTTTTCTCTTATTCTAAGTAATTTTTGATTAATTGCTGGTTATATTACTTGAAAAATCACAGAGATAATTTGAGGATTCTGCAAGAAATGTTTACTTTTGCTTCTGGAAGACAATTAGGACAGTTATTGGGAATTTAGAAGGGCTTGCTATGGTCGTAAATTTATAGAAAGATTTTGGTCCAGGACTTACTTACTTAGAGTGGTGTCTATTGTTCTCTCACATCTTCCTGGTTAGAGTTATCTAACATCTCACCTGTGGTGAAGCTGCTGGTATTGGACTGATAAAAGAACAGCCCTGTGTCATCTCTTTTGAGAAAGATGGGCAAAGTTACATAACCACACATGGAAGCTGTTATCTGCAAGATCTTATACTGTGATATCTGCATCAGTACTTCCAAAAAGAGGATAGGAATCTAAAATTTACTAAAGCATGGCTTCTATTCATCACCCCTTTTATTGAGAATAGATGATACACAGAAAAAAGCAATTTCTGGTATGAATAGAAAATAATAGTCTAAATTTTATGGATGTATCATGTGTCAAACATTGATATCTCTGCCACATCTATGTGGTGTTATAAAGGTTTATAAGTGTATTGATAGAATTAAATGAAAACTGAGCATATGTTTGGTTGTTTGAAAATAATTGTCTTGTGTATTTTGTCCAGAGTATATAGTTGTTATAAACAGATGGATTAGTGTGGATATAGGCTACTCTGTCTTTACTGGAGCTATTTCACCAATATTCTTAAAAGACAATTTCACAAAATAGCAAAACTAGGCGGCCAGACTATTGAAAACATGCCAGGTTCTTTCCACTCCCTTTGTTGCTATTGAGAAAATAGGTATGAATCTAATTGGAATTCTTTATAAATAGTCATTTTTCCTTTAGTCTTTGTTTTTAAGAGGTTCTCTTTGTTTTTTGTGTTATTCATTTTCACTATCACATGACTGTCTTTTTTTGTGTGTGTGTCTTTTCAGAACTGACTTTTTTTCAACAATTCTGGAAAAAAAACCCTCAATTATTGTGGCTTTGACTATTTTCTCTTTCATAATTTACCATGACATCCCTCTGAAAACTAAAACAAATTAAAGTTGCATCTTTTTATTCTAATTACTTATATGTCTTAATTTTTTGCATTTCCTATGTCTGTTTTTCTGAATTGAATTCTGGTTAATTGATTCATATCTAATATATACTGACCAGCTAGCTCTTCAGTTTGATCTAAGATGTGGTTTAACTCATTCAATGAATTTTTAATTTTATAATTTTTATGTTCTAAAATTTCTAACCTTTAAAAACTTCTTAATCATTTTTATTGACCTGTCTTCCTTCCTCATATTCAATGTTGTTATTTCTTTCCTGTAACAAATGACATAACAATTTTGTGTATCTAGTTTCAATATTGGAAATATTTTTAGCTCTTCTTCTGCTCACAATTGTTTCTTTTGGCTCTGTCTCATGATGCTTCTTTCTTTATGGTGTTATGACTTTACATTGAATTATTAATTCATGGAAATGTTTACAGTTGAGTTGGAATTTTATCACTCTAATAGTGTTTGGTTTTGCCCTTGCCAGACAGAGGGACACAGAAATTACTGTAGATCATGGTAAATCATGGTTATCTCCTTGGATTCCACATCCCACCACCTCTGAGGTGAAACGTGTGTGAGGGCCCTCTTACGATCATGGATTCTTAGTGGATAATCATCTCCCTGAAGCCAATATTAAGGTCAAGGTGAGCAAGTTTTTTGCTGATGCCTTTCACCTGTAGAATTAAAGACATCTTTTTTGGAGTTTCTGCTTTATTCTGGGGTATCCTGTTAGCCTTCTCACCTGAGCTAGATACGAGACTTTTTATTACATGTCTCCTATAAATCTATTTCTTCAATATGATGAAGATTCATCAACATAGAGTGGAATAGGCACTTACATTTCACCAATTGCCAGGCCTTCCACTTTCATCTCCTATTGGCCTCTTTTTTTTTTTTTTTTGGAGTGTATTGGTGATTGAAAACAAAATTTAATCATGCTTCATTTAAATTTTAATTGTCAGGTTTGTTCTGAGCATCTAATATACCATATAATGGGAGATAAAAATATTCTCTCAATCCCTCTTCTTCATAGCTCAAAAGGGTACACAAAGTAGGTGTGAAGTCCACGTATGTGTGAGGATATGTATATGCATATCTGCATGTGTGTACACACACATATTCACAACTTATTTTAACTAAGTCATATGAAGGAGTAAGTATAATAATATATTGTTTTTCATTATAATTTACAAATGTATATGAAAAGGAAATACATAAGAATCTGAATGATGAATAATGCTTTAGGGAGAACAAGTAATTTGATAGCTATTTCAACTTTTCAAAGAAGATAGCATGTCCAACATGCTATCAGAGATATAAACACCTTTTACAAACCATCAAGCACAAGCTGTTTTGTGCTATGCTGAATATTTATTAAATTTTGAATCAAAGTCTTCAGTTTGTATATCAATAGACTGAAACTCAATATACTTTTATAATACCCAACAGACTTACCTTGTATGAAAAAGTTTATGTCCTCATAACCATATAACTACAAAAGTAAAGTAAATTAGGCCCAACAGAAAACTCATGAAAGAAGTGATTATTTTGATAAAAGTGTGTCCACATGGAATAGAGATGAAAATCTAGACCAATAACTATAGGAACTATTCATTCTGTTATGCAAATATTAAATGTGAACAGCTGGTGGAGTGATGAAATTGCCATGCTTGATAGCTAATAGTCAAGTTGTTATATAAATACCTTTCTTAATGTAGGAAAGTAATTTTCTTAAATCAAATGCTTCAATCAACCTTCATAAGATTGTGTCATGTCTCTGTAAGCAAAGAGACTACTGTTTTCCTCCATCTCCTATTTAGACCAAAAGATAATTAAACCTGCTCCCATAAATATTAAAAAAAGTTTTCTAGTCATTATGAAAAGCATGGTATCACAACAATAGTTAGAAATGTAACACTGATAACCACTCTCATAAAATGATATAATATTTTAATTTTAAAGGCATAAAAGCAATATTCATGCAATTAAAAACATGACACTTGGTGGAGATTTGTGAAAAGGGAAAAAAGGGGGAAATTGTCCTTTACTCATTGCCTATAAAGAGCTAGGCTCTGTGGTAGAGATTTTAAACACATTACCTAGTTGAACTTGCTCAATAGCACTGGAAGTAGGTGTTGTTATCTTTATGCTATATATGAGGCAAGCTAACCTCAAAATATAAATGACCTGCACAAAGCTACAGAGGTAAAAAGAGGCATGCCCACATTGACAGCTGAAATCTGTCAACAAAGTCTTCAATCCTGATTGTTTCATCAATTGAATGATGAATTTATTTTGCAGCAGCATGAAAATCAAGTTATTATAAATCTGTACTTTTAGAGACATATAGCATTTATTTGAAGGTGATTACAGAAAGAGGCAAATAAATAAATGATGTTTTGGAATGAAACAGAGGCAGTAAACCATTTAATTTTTCAGTAAATAGATCACAGTCTAACTCTTGCATGTTTCAAAAATAATAATTTTTTCATACACTTGTACTTAACAGTTGCAATGCTGGTGTTAAGATTAATGATATTCTTGGTGACATTCCTTAACATGAGTAAAAACCAAAATTGGTTTCAATAAATGGAAAAGTGAAAACCTGAGAATTCAGATTCAAGGGTGATGAAATACACAAAATTTATCTTTCATATTTTAATAAATAACAATGAAGAATTTAAGAAGGCAAAATGAAGAAGAAAAACAAAAACAACAAAAACATGAGGCAAGTAGAGCTAGAGACAGTGGAAAAAGAACAAAGGGAAGGAGACGAAATAAAAGAAGTAGCAGAGCCCAGCTAATGAAAAGTCACTTAGATTGACAGAAAGCCTTTCATTTAGTGTTCTGAAAAAAGACAGAAGTCCAAAAGTGGAATTTGATCCAATCAGTGACAAATCCTGTCTTCTTTTCAAAAGAACACTCTGAATATTGTATCATGAATACACTGTTTAAGAGGTGTAAGAGGGTTTGACGTGAAAAAAATGGATCAAAGACCTAAATGAAAGCTAAAACAATAAGATATGATGCTGAAAATAAGTAACAAAAACAAAGAAATAAATTGGACTCAATCAAAATTAAAAACTTTTGTGCCTCAACAGAGATGATCAAGAAAGTGAAAAGACAATCCACAAACTGGGAGCAAAGAACTATTACAACTCAACAATGAAAATATGAACAACCCAATTAATAGATGGTTAACTTATATGAATAGACATTTTTCCAAAGAAGATTGACACACAACCAAAAAGCACACGAAAATATAGTCAATATCATTACTCATCAAGGAAACGCATGCCAAACCCCAATGGTATACCAATTCATACCCATTGACGTGGCTTTAATAAAAAAAAAGCCAATTTCAAGTGTTAGTGACAATAGGGAGAAATTGGAACACTCATACTTTCCCTGGTTAGGATTTAAAGTAATACCATTCACTGTAGACGACAGCTTGCCAGTTCTTCAAATAATTAAACATAGAATTACCATATGACCTAGCAATCCCACTCCTATGCAAAAAAAATTGGAAGATTACATGTACACAAACATTTGTACATGAATGTTCAAAGCATAAATTTTTATAATGACCAAAAAGTGGGAAAGCAGAGATGACCATCAGCAGATGAACGAATAAACACAAAGTTGTATATCCTGCTGCAGAACATAACTTAACTGTACAAAACAACGGAGTTCTGATGCATGTTACAACATAAATGAAGATTTGAAAGATGTGTAGAAGAAGCCAGACACAAAAGGCCACATATTTATGATTTCACTTATATGAAACGTCCAGAATAGACAAATATAAGGGGAAAGAAAGTAAATTAGTGGTTTTCATAGGTTGTGGGTGGAGGAGATACAAAGTGGCTGCTAATGGATATTGGTTTGGTTTGGTTTGGTTTGGTTTTCTGAATGAGGAAAATATTCTGAAATTATTTTGCGGTGTTCATTGTATAGTTTTTTGAATTACTGAAAACAACTAAATTTTATACCTTGAAATGGTGAATTTTATGGCACATGAATTCCAGCTCTATTAAAAAGAATTTTTTAAAACTTTGAAGTTTATGACTTGTTTTACATCTCTGAATTCTAAAAGTGAATGAAGAGATAGTGAGATAATGTATAAACTTACATAAAAGAATAGAGACAAGTTTATAGTTTAAAAAAGTAGATATAACCAATAATTCTGTATTGAAAACTCATGGGCCCTTCTTATTATATGTCTCTGAGAAATTCTTTAAATTATCTGGTTTACAGCTTGACTATTAGAGGTATGAAACAATACCTTACTCACATGATGGTTATAAGCACTGAAAATTCAGGTATGAGAAAGCTCTTCAAAAAGGTATTTTTTCTGACTCATTATGGTGGATATGGGTTTAAAGTTCATTTCAACTCAACGTATAGCATGATCAGACCATGCTAGTTTAACCACTCCTTGAGCCAAACCTTGAGTATCTCTAAGTTTTCTTTTCACTTCAAAATTACTATGGTTCTCTAGGAGGACTCACAGTAAAACTGAAGTCCTTCACTTGAATTCTAAAGATCATAAATAGCTGGAATTAACTCATAGTCTTGCTCCACACACTACTAATCATGGTGTTTTCACACTACTCTGCTACAAACTACTTCCGGATGTCTACCTCTAAATGGACACCGTTCCCTGTGTTAATATTTTCTTCCACACTAAAGGGGATACAAGTTACATTCCCCTAAGAATGTCTTCCCAGGTTCTCCCTACTCACTAGAACACCAGAGTGGGCCTGTAGATTTTTCAGCTTAATATGTAGCCATAATGACCTTTTTTTTTTTTTTCCTGAAACACACTATCAATCTCTTGGAGTTTACTTAGAGTCTCACTATTGTTCCAATCTTATTCCATTCTTTGCTTAAGTTAGTTTGATAAATGGAGGTATTGGAGAACCTCCAATGGTGGTTCTAGGATGGTGCTCTTTGGTGGCAATATGACTTTTTTTTAACTTCCCAAAAGTTGTGAACAGAGTATCTGGTCCAAATAATTGAATCTCTCTTTTAACCTGGATACTTAGTCCCTCTTTGCTATTAACCATGTGCCATAATCGCCAGTCAAAATCCCTTACATTATTATTACAATTATTAATATATAATATGTGCATTATATGTATGTACTATGTAACATGATTTTAATAAAATTTAAACCCATAATATATTTATAATTACTATACAATGAAATTATTATAATATTATTTCCTATACTGGTATACTTTTTTTCTTCTCTATGTACTAAGTGGCTTATTAACTTATCAGTTAATAATTCTGTCGGATTGACCAGCATTTATTTACTTATTATTTATTTATTTTATTAACAGATAATGTATCATTTGCTTCAAGGGCACAGGTCTGTGAATCATCAGTCTTATACAATTCAAAGAACTCACTATAACACATACTCTCCCCAATGTCCATAACACAGCCACCCTATCCCTATCCCCGGAACCCCCAGCAACTCTCAGTTTGTCTCCTGAGATTAAGAGTCGCTAATGGTTTGTCTCCCTCTCCAGTCCCATCTTATTGGTATAAAAGACTTTCCACTTCAGAGAAAAGTGTTATTAATAACCTTAGCTACTTGAACAAGCAGTTGGTGAGAACCCACTTTTCACCTCAGAAGTATGTGCACTCACAATACACCTAGAAAACATCATGTAGAGAGCTAAATATGGGACATATTTTGGTTAGGAAGTATTAAGAATTATTTGTTAGTTTTTTTGTACAGGGACTCTATGACAGAAATAAAAGAAAATCGACATTGATAAAAGAGAGTACTTGTTAAGAAAATATCCAGGTTCTTGAAAGTGACTGCTTTTGAAATATGTTTTTGCCCATAAAATCTAGTAACTCTAAAATTAAATAAAATTTAATAGAAGAAATATATTTGCATGCCAAGTATACTTAATTATTTAAGAAAAAGCAGAACAATCAAAAAATCATTCATTGACTATGAAGCATATGGTCACTTGAGGATCTTCCTCTCCGTTGCTAAACTGATATTGTAGCACACCTTTTTAGAACTCAGTTAGCAATTACTGATACTATTTTTTTAAAAGTTTTATTCATTTATTTGACAGAGAGAACACAAGGAGGCAGTGGCAGGCAGAAGGAGAGGGAGAAACAGGCTTCCCACTGAGGAGAGAGCCTGACATGGGGTTTGATCCCAGGGTCCTGGGATCATGACCAGAGCCAAAGGCAGATGCTTAATTGACTGAGCCACCCAGGCGCCCCAGATACTATTTATTTCCTTTTCTTTTTTTTTCCCCAGATACTATTTCTTAATAGAAATCACAGATATTCAATTACTAGAAACATATATATATATATGAAACAAATATATATATATAAGTATATAAGGTATATATACATATATATAATTACTATATGTTTCTAGTAATTGTATATATGTATATATACCTTATATATTTATAATTTATTATTATATTTAATATGTATATATATTTATATAATATATATTTATATGTTATATAATATATGTATTTCTTTGGCTGTTTCTCAGAAAATAGATTGAACACATTCTTTCAATAACTTTAAGTCTCCTTGAGCGAGCTAAAAGGTAAAAAATGGAGTTGAAGAAAAGACAATCTATTTTATTTTTTTTACTTATTTTTTAAATATTTATTTATTTATTTTAGAGAGAGGGTGGGGGGAATGAGCAGAGGGAGAAGGGGAGAGAAACCTAAACAGATTCCTTGCTGAGTGCTGAGAATGGAGCTGGACAAAGGGTTTGATCTCACAACCCTGAGATCAGGGCCTGAGTCAAAACTAACAGTCACAGGCTTAACCAACTATGCACCAGGCACCCTGACAATCTATTTTAGATGTGAATTACCTTAGGAGTGTCTAGGTGGCTCAGTTGGTTAAGCATCTACTGTTGGCTCAGTTCATGATCTCAGGGTCCTGGGATAGAGCCCCGTATTGGGCTCCCTGCTCAGTGGGGACCTTGCTTCTACCTCTCCCTCTGCTGCACCCCCCCACTCTCTCATAAATAAGTAAACTCTTAAAAAAAAAAAAAACAAAACGAAGTGAATTACCTCAGTTTCCTATTGACTTTGGATCTAAGAATTTTAATTCTATTTTTTATGTTTATAAATGTATGCACACACACACACACATAAAACCACATGACCTCGGCTAGAATATTTTATTTTGAATTCCTGAACAGTTTACATGCCAAATTAATTGGAAAAGAGAAATGTACTACGATTTCAGAAAGAGAACAGACTTATCTTGTAATTATGAACTATCTAGAAATTTGCACTGATCACTATCCAAATTACTATTTACTATAATAGACAGTGGAATTATAAATCATAACTCTTTTTATGTTAGAATAGCTTTTATATACTATTTATTACAAAATGTTTGAATTCATGATTTAAAATAGGTAGTATTTAAATAATTGATGCTATAAATAATAGATAACAGAGGTTTCACTTTTTCAGATAAAGGCTCAAAAATCCTTTGAATAAAGTGTATATAAAACTCATCATGAAGAAACTGATATTTTTATCAATTTAAACACCATTAAGAAACATCAAATGTTATTAACCTAAGTATTACAATATTTTCACGCTAAAATTATACACGAAATAAAGTTCTATAATATAAAGTAGCTAATTGTGACTACAGGTTAATATACTTATTAGAGTATATGTACATATGTCTAAATTAAACATAAAGCTAACTCTTTTTAAGAACAACACATAAGGAGTTTTCAAACTGAAAAAAAATTTAAGTATCTCTACAAAAATTATTTTACTTGGGTCAGAAACATTACATTTAAATTATTTTGAAAAGTTTGCATCTTGCAAAAGTAAAACCTGAAATGCACTATAGCTACAATTTATATAGGGTAAGAGTTATGACAATTCTAGGAGGATAAAAGAAAGTTAGGTGAAGATTGATTACAGCATGAGCAAGAATTAAGGTGCGGGCAGGTCAAGGTAAGAATGATTGCTGATTATGCAGAAGCCTAACAGCATCTTAAGAATATAGACAAAATGTATTAAGAAAACAAGTTTTAGCTCAAGAATGACTAATATTTTTAGCCTTGGGAATAAAGCTAATGTCTGAGTTAAAGAGACAGATTGTTAGTGCAGTTGTCAGCATAGTCATCCATCTGGAATTGTTTTTTCCCTCTTGTTTTTCAGTTTTTCTATTAAAATATAATTCTCTCTTTGTTGAACAAAATGAAAAGTAACATGCAATTAACATGAATATGCTCCAAGATTATTTTTTGGCATTAGAGTTGTGTCTGACATTTAAGCAAATCACCTAATTAGTCTCTGTCTACATTCATCAACATGTGAAGAAGATTTTAAAGATTTTATATTCCTGATAACAAAATTGGTAAATTTTAATATGTTTAATGTTAAAATAATTTTTATAGTATATAATCTTTATAAAGTATTTGTTAATTACTTAAACTTTATTTATTTTAGAGAATGTGGCCTTTACTTATATATTTTTAAGATTTATTTATTCGAGAGAGAATGAGAGAGAGCACAGGCCAGAGGGAGAGGCAGAGGGAGAAAGAGACTCCCTGCTGTGCTGGAGCCCAGGACCCTGATGTCATGATGGGAGCTGAAGGCAAAGGCTTAACTGGCCAAACCACCCAGGTGACCCCTATAATCTTTATTCTAAAGGTCATGGGGTACCATACCTGGTGTTAGTAGAGTGACCTTCAAGGTCTGTGGGCTGAGGAGACCAGGCAGGGCTGAGCTGAAGGATTTTTGTTTGTTTGTTTTGTTTTGTTTTTAAGTAAGCTCTATGCCTATAGTAGGGCTCAAACTCATGACCTCGAGACCAAGAGTCACATGCTCTACCACCTGAGCCAGCCAGGCAACCTCTCCCCTTTTATCCCTCGGTTGGTCCGCAGTGCTTATTGCACCATTGGCAGATAATGCAATGTATATACATTAGCAACATATATTTATTTATTGATTATTTTGTAAAATAATAAATTAATGGGTCAGAGCTATCTTAAAGACCCAGAACCGAGATTTTTTAAAAAAATTATTTATTTATATATTTTGAGAAAGAGAATGCATGCACTCACACAAGTGTGGGCAAAGTGGCAGAGGGAGAGGGACCAGCACCTGGGATCATGACCTGAGCTGAAGGCAGACGCTCAACCGTTTAAGCCACCCAGGTGCCCCCAGAAACTAGATTTTTAAGAATGGTTACATTTTAAGCATGCATATAAACAGCTGATAAAATGTTGTTTGATTTTTTTCAATATACCATTTCTACTTTACATAATGACATATAATTCAACTCTATATTTAATCTCATGTCTTACATCTTAGCATACAACCCATCCATACCTCCACACAGATGCAAATACACAAATCTTTTCCATAATGAAAATTTGTGATATGAAATTCTAAAGTGAGAATTCTTACTATTTTATGATATTTACCAATTTAAGGAATGTTAATTGAAATATGCAAATTTTGAGTCATTCTGTTTGAGATCAATCCAAAAAGGGGTTTGGAAGTTATGAGGAGGAATGCAAAGTGGAAAAGTCAGTCAGAAAAGAGTTTTTGTAGGTTTGCTTTGAGGAATAAAGAAAAGTGATGTGAAATAAACCAAAGCCTTAAAACTCCCCACTGTCAGAGTTAAGAAGCTAGATGGAAGAGCCCAGTGAGCACTTCTGCTAAGGGCTAGTTTCTAATATGGGTGGAATTAACCCTAGTTGATTCCATCTTTGGGAGGGAGAATAAAAAATATTTATGCATTAATGTATAAGAGTGAAATTTAACACATGACATTTCTTTAAAAAGTCTTTTAGAAGGGGTGCCTGGGTGGCTCAGTCAGTTAAGTACCTGCCTTCAGCTCAGGTCATGAACTCAGGGTCCTGGGATGGAGCCCTGAGTCGGGCTCCCAGCTCAGTAGGGAGTCTGTTTCTCCCTTTCCTTCTGCCCTTCCTCACCCCACTTCTGCTCTCCTTCACTCTCTCAAGTAAATAAATAAAATCTTTATTAAAAAAAAAGTCTTTTAGAAGGAATGCAGAATGTGACAGAAGAAACTAACTGTATTCAAATGTATAAGAAAGTCTCACTGAAGGGGGATGGGGAAACAAGATGCTGACCTAAGTAACTATGGAATTGAGTGGAATGTGTAAGACTAAAGACAAAAGAAATTATAAGTAAGTACTGTATTGTAGTTGATTAATATTTCCCATAAGAGTAAAAGTTAAAGATTATGAAATGACTATACATATGTTTTGGAATTGAATAATAAAATAAATGGATGGCAGATAGTGGGAGCCAGTTTTCTCATAATTTAACGGGGAAGTTATAGACCAGCAAGGGGAAGAGGCTAGAATGATCCATGTGATCATGTTGGAGATATCAGTATATTTAGTATAATATAGATATAGCTGATACCATACAGGGATATTTATAGATATGCATATATACACTGGTTGATATCTACACAGGTATTTCCTTCTCTGTCCCCTCAAAGAGTCTAGAAGCAAATCACAGTACCAAAATCACACCTAGCACCCAGGTCTTGGTTTCTAATATCATTTTTCCAATAAAATAAATCAGCACTCCTTGGCAAGATGACTGATTCCATCTTTGAGCAAGAGATAGACACGATGAGCCGGGAGCATCTTGTAGTGAAGCAAAGTAAAGTCCTCAAACAAACAAACATGAAAAACAAAACCCCCAAACCTAAAACAAAACAAAAAAACCCAAGACCCAAAAAACAAAAAACCCAACCCTACAATGGATGGAGATGTCAATGGGACTCAAGACATAACTGAAAAAGCCCTGAACATGAGCAACAAAATAAATAAAGTAGTACTGGATTATAATCCAAAATCTAAAGTAAATTTCCATTAGCTAACATTAATATTTAGATAGATGAATAAATAGGAAAAATTACTATGCCAAATAATTTAAAAAGTATATAGAGATATTCTACCTTCAACAAGGTGGAGCTAAACTCCCCACTCCTCAAGTCTGGACTACACGTAATGATATCCTTCCAAAGAGTTGAGTATGCATAAGATCTACAAGAGACTAACCTTACAGTACCCAAACTGAAAAATGCCACGTTAGCCAAGTGATCAAGATTAACAGCAGCAGTAATGAATATCATTTTGGTATATATATTATGGGATAAAAGATGCACTTAGTGGGGCGCCTGGGTGGCTCAGTGGGTTAAGCCTCTGCCTTCGGCTCCGGTCATGATCTCAGGGTTCTGGGATCAAGCCCCACATCAGGCTCTCTGCTCAGCAGGGAGCCTGCTTCCTCCTCTCTCTCTGCTTGCCTCTTTGCTGACTTGTGATCTCTCTCTCTCTGTCAAATAAATAAATAAAATCTTAAAAGAAAAGAGAGAGAGAGAGATGCACTTAGCTTCTGTGATCTTCCTGTATAAAACACAAACTCAAGTTAATCATTGAAAAAGCATCAGACAAATGTCAGTTGAGAGACATTCCACAAAATACCTGAGCAGTACTCCTCAAAACTGTCAAGGTCATCAATAACAAAGAATTTATGAGAAATTGCCAGAGCCAGGAAGAGCCTAAGAAGATATGATGACTTAATGTAAAGTATCCTGGATGAGATGCTGAAACAGAAAAATTAACACTAAGGGAGTATGAATAAAATGTGGATTTTGATTAATCATAATCTACCAATATTGGTTCATTGTGAGAAATATATCTTACCACAGTATGATGTTAATCATATAGGAAAATTGGGTGTGGGATATGGGAACCTTTGTCCTATCCTCACAATTTTCCTATAAATCTAAAACTATTCTAAAAGAAAAAAAATATTTTAAAGTATATCAGATAGAGGTGGAGGTGGAGAAGAATGGCACTGATATTTCTCAACAACATAAATATTATATGAGAGAACCATTTATTGGACCAAGCAATTCTAGCTATATCCACTCTTACCTTTCCTAGCACCCCATTATTGGACATGAACATACACACACATCAGTTTCTGTTGCAAGGAGCATAGTAAAATGACACCCATTACTTGAAACTGAATTAAAACTCATCTCTTTACTACCCCAAGCAAAACAAAACAATACAGAAAGACCAAAACAAACAAACAAATAAACAAACAAACGTACTTTAAAAGTCAAGTGGTATCCTATTGAAGAGCTCTCTGCACTAATTTTTTAACTGTAAGCCTGTTCATTTTTTCCTGATAGAATGATGACTATTTTGTGTTTACTTTAAAAATGACTCTAGAAAGAAAGAAAGGAGCATTGTGGGTATTATATTCTGTGAAGAAGTAAAAGCTGAGTGTAGGTAAAGATGAGGACTTTAGTAGGATTAAATTCGTAGGATGAGAGTTAGTAGGATTGGACTCAGAGCTGTGATGGCCCTGAGGTGGGGCATGTCATGCATAACAAGGAATGAGTGTTCCATGGGTTTAGAGTATATTCTGTGTTAAGTTGGAGCTAAATTTATATATGGAATAATATGAAAGATCATGGAAATTTCCTATATTGATATAATGCAGTCTTCTGCTTATAACGCTCAAATAAATATGGAGAATATATTCATTCTGAGCTGCTAGAAAAAGAACATAGTAAGTGCTTATTTCTACTTATAGAAGAAAGATCCTTTGTGTTTGGTGATGTTCTTCTTTCCATCTGTCTGATTAGCCAATTCAATATCCGTGAACAATGTAGACACAGCTATCTCCGGCAGATCTAATCCCACAATTTATTTTTAAAGCATGTGGAACCAACTTCACAGCAACTCATACATTTTGCTGCCAAAAAATTTTTTCCCAAAGATGACCAGGTAGGTCATACAGTTAGAGTACAAAGTAGTACATTTTAGCCAGGTAAATTACTTTTTTTCTTTGAAACAAACATCCCTCTTAGTCTTCTCATCACTGTATATTTCTTTTCCTTTTTTAAAAAATTTTTTAAAGATTTTATTTATTTATTTGTCAGAGAGAGAGAGAGAGAGAGAGAGAGAGAGAGAGAGAGAGAACACAGCAGGTAGAGTTGCAGGCAGAGGCAGAGGGAGAAGCAGGCTCCTTGCTGACCAAGGAGTCCAATGTGGGACTCGATCCCAGGACCCTGGGATCATGACCTGAGCCGAAGGCAGCTGCTTAACCAACTGAGCCACCCAGGCGTCCTGTATATTTCTTTTTCAAAACCATTAATTTATCTTGCTTAGATTGTAATTTATATTTGAAAACCATTGTGTGTCAATGTCAATACAGGGCTAGCTAAAGTCAAACAACCGTAAATAGAAGATTTTTCTCTTTATTTTTAGATTTCAGCCTGAATATTATCTTTATTTCTTCTAAACAAGTTTATGTCCTCACATTAATGACTAGTCAGTGTGCACAGGGCTAATTTTGACATAGGTCCTTTTTTATTTCAGTAATTAAAGTCATTTAAAAGTTTTAATGAGAAAGTACACTTTATGACTAGTAATAGAGAAAGGAAGATGCTGCTTTGAGAGATCTTTTTCTATAGTGTTCCTACTGTGTCAGAAAATTACAGTATGTCCATCTTTTAATTTGGCTCAGTAATAATGGATTTCCACCTACACATTTAGCGTTTTCCCAATTTTTTAAAAGCTCAATACTTCAATGGAAATATGTGGTATGCTGCTGTGATAGTGGTTTGCTATAAAATACTATTAATTTGGTATAGAGAAGCCCAGGAAATGTTAGAACAGAAGGAGGCCAGGAAACTGTCCACAGCTCTATTGTAGTTAAGGTAGAGTCACAATTGTGTGGTGTCAGGGTTTGTCTTTTAACTGCAGCAGTTGGCTAATTACTTTTTGAGATCTGTTTACTCTAGTTTTTCTGAATGGGTAATTTAGTTTTCTATTAAATACTTGGAGAACTACATTGCTTAAAGTTTTTTTTTAATTCTGTCTTTCCCTGAATTTCAGATTCTTAATTCTTTGTAGGATTTTTTTTAAAGATGTTATTTTATTTATTTATTTATTTATTTATTTATTTATTTATTTATTTATGAGAGAGATAGAGAGAGAGAGAGAGAAGGAGATAGAGGGAAAGGGAGAGAGAGAGAGAGAGCAGAGAAAGAAGAAAGAGAAACTCAAGCAGACTTCACACTATGTGAGGAGCCCAACACAAGGCTTGACCTCACAACCCTGAGATCATGACCTGAGCCAAAATCAAGAGTCAGACACATTTCACAGACTGAGCCACTCAAGTTCCTCTTCTTTGTAGCATCTTAAAAATAATGTGTAGTAAATTTACATATTGGTAAACAGAGAGAAAAATAGAACCAAACACATATGAACAATATCGTTATCACTTGAAACAAAATTGCAAAATTGAGATAGTAATCTCAGTAGTATCTCATTGTCTTCCCCCACCTTTCTGAGCTTTCTTAGATACTTCTCATGGACATGTATTTGTCATACTCTTAGTAAGGGCCCAGGGAAAAAATTTAAACCATTTAGAATGTGCAAATCCCTTGACCCAGCAAATTTCCTTCTATTAATTTATCCCTAGCAAAGATCCATAGATAAGTTTAAAATTTTAACTGAACAGCTAAATATAAGAAATTTTTTAATACTTAAACATTAGGTAATAGGATGGGATGACAATATTAAAATGATCTAGATAATATTCAATAATATGAAGATATGTGATTGTTTAAGAGAAATGTGTCTTGTTAAACAGTATATACATATATATATATACCACGCACACACACACACACACACACACACACACACACACACATATGTCATGCTCCCTTTTACAATTCAAAAATGTTTGTATGTGTATTTATAACCTAGAACCCCAGTATTGCTCCCTGTTTCTATTGTTCCCACCTTAATTTGACCCCCCAAACTATTCACAACATAGCTCTCAGAATAATTTATTCAAGCTAAAACCCAGATGAGAGAGCTCTACTTTTCTCAAAATTGTGTGGTGGTTCCCATTTTACTCAAAGTGAAAGTTGAAGTCCTCACCATTGGCCCCACATGATTTAATTCCCAGGTACCACCTCTCTATATCATCTACCGTTTTCCTTCTCACCCATTCCTTTCACTTCACATGGGTCTTCTCATTCTATTTGGTGTCAATTCTATATTGCTGTCAGTTGTCCTAAACACCAGTTTATTCCCTTAGCCTGCATTATTTTCTCCCCAGATATCCAAATAGCTACTTACCTCGCCAACTTCAAGCCTCTGCTCAAATCCCCACTCTCCCTGGGTACTTGGGTGGCTGAGTCTGTTAAGCACCTGACTCTTCGCTTCTGCTCAGGTCATGATCTCGGGGTTGTGGGATCGATGTGATTGATGGTGTCTCTACTTATTCTTACTCTAAATGACTAAATGTATGGTAATGGGCCATATTTGAAATGAGGAATTGTTAATTGATGAGGTTTATAAGAGGAAGTTGTGAAAAGCCATGTTATGACCAGAATATTAGTATAGATGAGAAATAAAACAGAGAATACCCATAATCCCCCTGCCTGCTTTCTCTCATCTCAGAGGTTACAAAGAAATAGAAGAAATAGACAGAGTAAATGTATTAACAACCACTGAAACAAAACTTTCTTTTCTCATTTGTAACCAGCTGTTTGTATTTCTCTTACATAGGATCCTATTTTTAATCTAAATGTGTTTTTTAATAAACTTCTTTGTTTTCTGTTGATAATTAACACAATTACTTTATAATGAACATGATCACTCTTTCATTATTGCCTTAGAATATTTAGAAGTGGTATTTCTTTTTTAAAAAAATTCACATTTAATTTTTCATAAATAATACCAACATTCCCTCTAGAAAAAAATATTAATTTATAATTCTACCAATAGTACATCACATGGCTTGAATCCTCAAATGTAGACATTGGGTATTTTTAAATACTTTCTAAAGATAAAAATACCACATTCACTCTGCATTTCTATCTCTTGTGGTAAATGTGATCATTTTTTCATATATTTAACTCGTATTTGTATTTATTTTATCTCACAGCACTTTTTAATTTTTATCATGTGAGTAATATGACTTTAGTGATGTCTTCAGTAAGTCATGTCTATTGAAATACATGTGTGTGGACACACAGGAACTCTTAAAACAAGCATGGTTTAGGTATAGAATGTATCAAGCACCTCAGAATATTCCTTTTTAATACTTCTGAGTTAATACTTCCCCAGAGGTTACCACTATTCTGATTCTCTCACCATTAACTATTTTAACTCATTCTTGACTCTGATGAAATGGGACTAACCATTTACTACAAACTAATTTGTATCCAACTTCTTTTTTCAACACGGTGTTTTTTTATTTGCTTTCCTGTTGTGGGAGTTTCTATCTTTATATCCTCAAGCTTAGAGATTCTTTCCTTAGCCATGTCCAGTCAACTAATGAGTCCATCAGGGCATTTATTTTGGAGAACCTGGGTAGTTTGGTCTGTTGAGTGTCTCCCTTTGGCTCAGGTCATGATCTCAGGATCCTGGGATCCAGCCCTGCATCAGGCTCCCTGCTGCACAGGGAATCTACTTCTCCCTCTGTCTGTCACCCTACTCATTCTCTCTCAAATAAATAAATAAAATCTTTTTTTTAAAGGCATTTATTTCTAGTATAGCATTTTTTTTAAATCTCTAGCATTTCTTTTTTATTTTTTATTTTCTTTTTCTCTTTTAAACTGTGTTTTACTTTTTATTTTATTTTGTCTTCTAATTTCCTGTTGAAACATAAATATGATACAGGCTGAAAGGAGTAAACAGAACTTTAGTAATACAGTGGTAAAGTTCAGAGAGAGGGGAAGTGTTCTAAGGTGCTGTGATTAGGTTTCAGGCTTTTGATGAATCTGTGCCCTGGGCTGTGAACTTCACTAGTGCATCTCAGCCTTTTTTTCCCCCCTTCTCATTTTCTTCATCCATTTAGCTTGGACAAGATGGTAGAGGAACCTGGAGTTGGGTATTTCCTTTTCCCCAGAGGGAAATTTTACTCTAATAAAACCTCAATAGGTTAAGTGGTAATAAAATAGTTTTGCCTGAAGGGTAGGTCTTTTTAAGAAGAATGGAATATTCAGGTATATTTCAATTGGCTACTTTTCCCCCTGTTCCTGACAAAAGCTGGAGAGTTTTTTCCTTAATCATCTCTGTGAAAACCTGGCAGTGGTCCTGGAGATAAAACCCATGAAAGTATGAGGGATCTTCTCTGGATCCCACTGGTGTTTTGAACTCTCAGACTTGACCACTGAGCTTCCAGCAAGTCTCAGTTACAGCTCAGGTTTTCCTACCCTGATACTGATTCCTGTGGTGGTTTCTCTATGGGGATTTTTGCCCTATTACATCATGATTCTTTGTATCTTCCTGTTTCTCTCCAAATCTGGGATCAGTATTTTGCCCTAAGACCTTCTCTGGTAGATATAAGAAGAGTTGTTGATTTTTCAGTGTGATTTTTTAATTTAGTGCTTTTAGTTGTCATTAGGACAAGAGTGATGACTTCTAAGCCCCTTACATGTCAGACCAGAAACTGGAAGGTATCTGCAGTACATTTTGGGTCGTGATAAAGGGCTCTGAGTAGTTCATGAAACACATGGCTGCTGCAACAGTCCTAAAGCTCTAGTGTGATAAGAGATGACCTTAGGTATAATGTGTCATGGCACCAGCAGAGACCATTTTGTTGGTTATAGCTTATGCTTGGAGTGTACTTTGAGCTAAATATAAGGCTGAAAAGATACGTTTTAACTGTACTTCAGTGTCTTCAACTGAAAAAGAGCAGAATAGAAATTGATCTGAAGATATTACTTATAGCTCCAAGTAATCCACCATTTTCTAAATCTATTAAATGCCTGAATTGGTTTGTTACCCACCAAACCAGAAAACAAAACATTCCAGCTTAAATACTGTGGACTCGACACTAAGTGCAAGTGAGTAAATAATGAGTAGAATCAATTAAAAGCCATCCTGAAAAATATGTGTGGTAGACAGCTTCTAAAATGGTTCCCTGTTGTCCTTACGTCCTGATATCCACACCCCCATGTAATCTCTTCCTCCTTGTGAGTGATTAGACCTATATGCAAGAGAAGGAGTTGTTTCACTGAAAGGGAAGTAGACAGATAACATGTGCCTTGTGCATCGGCCTTCTGTTAAAATGATGTCAGTTACCTACTTTACTTCTGAAATACAGCTGAGGTTTTCAGAGGCGGCTTCCTGTGATTCTGGTGTTTAATGATTTCCTGAAAGTTCAGTTTCTCTTTAACACATTCTAATGGTGTTATAAGCAACTAATTTGCTCTACTGAATCATTTCCTGCTGAAATATGTAAGGGATTTATACATACACGATGAAGCAGTTACAGATACTCTTTTAGCATGCTGTAGAACAGGAGATACCCGCATAAATGCTAATCTGAGCAGTGTGAAAGATCCAATCATCTTGTAGTTATCACATACGGAGGGCAGAAAATTCTGAAAGCCACTTTCTCTCTTTCCCATTTCGCATTCCAGAATTTAATAAATCTTATGGAGCTGAAAGACTAACAACATGACAAGAAGAAGTTGAGAGTGAGAAATTGAGAGAAAAAGATTTTTAGAAGGCCAAGGAGAGGGGAGGACATAGGGTGTCTAGGAGACCTGCTGAACAGGAGAAAACAGCCATATAGGTATTACTGGGGTGGAGAATTCAGCCCTTGTGATCATAAGAATTTGAGGGAAGAGAATATTATTGAGTAAGAAAGAAGACACATGTTCAAAACGTTCAACTTTCCTCCTGTAGATTAGGCTAGAAAATACAAATCAAGGCTTTAGTAAAATGTTTTATAAATTCTTCACTCAATTGTGCTGCTCTAGATAGATAGGTCACTCTTCCTAAATAGGGCACTAGTTCAAGATTTGGTTAGTTGTTGGAGTTAATTACTCCATAGTGTAGTTTAACCTACAAGAGTTCTGTATTGAATTTTAGGGGGATACATACTTGTTTTACTTCATTTACTTCTCATGGAAACCTGATGATTTTTCAGTTCTCTTATTTATAGAGACAACATCACTCTGTAACTGACGATAAAATTGAAAACGTGTGTAAAGTTTATTTGTGAACTTTAAAGCATCCTATGGATGTCTTGCTACCTATGAATCCTTTATGGGGAAACCTGTTTTAGTGTCTTAGCATTTTTCATATATACACAATAAGTGCTATTAAAAATGTGTTAAATAAATAAATAAATGCTCTGAAAACAACTCTCCTGTGAAAAAGCCCGAGAAGGCAGATTTACACATGCTTTTTGCATCTCCAGAGTTTTAGGCTGAAAACATGCTCCTTCTAACATTATAGACACATTTATCTCTTCGTGAATCATAGAAATTTTTCAAATTAAAAACCATGATATTTCAGTACTCCTTGAGCCTTAGTGATCACTAAAAGAACAGCACGTAAAAATATATGATAGGATAGGTGCTACATTTCAAATTGTGTGGGTTGAGATGAATTTTTGATATCAGAAAATATAGTCTTCTGATAGATTTTATGTTTGTTACTCTAGGGCAATTTATCCATATATCTATATAACTATGTCTATTTCATATATAAATGTATGCAAAGACTTACGTATTTAATATATTTGTTCTTAAGAAGATATCTACTCTTGCATTCAAATACATTTTATGGAAAGGAAGGAATTGTTCTGTACTCCATATTCAATCACTTGAAGAATTTTTACAGATAAAAGCAGCACAACCTTTAAAGAAAACAAACTTGCAGACTTAATTTTTCATAGTGATAAGGCATGAAAATAAACCTAATGAAGATAATGGAAATGATTATAATAATATATGAGCATGGAGAAAATAAATATCTAATGCCAGCTAATTTAAATTTAAATATAATTGTCAGCCAATGACACATGGACACGATCCCAAATATTTCACGCTTATCAACAAAAATACAAATACCTCATCCAATACCCCTACACATTTAAAAGAGCCATTATGAAACCGCATCATGCTGAAGCCCAGGAAAAGGAGTGATTTTGTGGCAAATAACACATTATGGCTCTTTTTGAGCTCCAATCATATATCACTTTATCACATTTTACACAATTTCTTTTAAATACATGGCTATAGATTCAAAATAATGCCTGAACTGCTGGTTCCCCTGGGCTTTAGAAGTCTAGGGAAAGGTGCCCCTGGAGGTTTTAGGTGAATACAACCAAAACAAATGAACAACACAAAAGAAATTCTCGTAATACCAGGTGTACATATTCACATATGGGGATATTTATTTGTTCAGGATTGAGAAAATATTTTTAAGCATCTATCCTGAACAAGGCACTGTGCTGGGCATAGGACCAAGGCAAGAACTGTTTTATTAATGAAATGATTATATTATTCTCTACCTTCAAAAAAGTTATATCTTACTCCCTAGTATGGGATTAAAGTCAAGTAAACATCACATAATAACACAAGAAAGAGATTAGAGCACAATAAAAATGATACAGGTAACCATTATGATCATTGAGAAAATAATTATTTATATCATTATGAGAGTTAGGTAAGATGATACAGAGGTGACATTTAAACTGGTTGCTGAAGAATACTGAAGTAATCCTAAAAAAGTAAAAAGTAAAATTTTGAATTACACAATAAAATTAAATGAGATAGTTCCTTAAAGAATTCTCCTTTACAAAATACTTTCTCATGAACATAACTCAATATTGTGAAAAAAGTACTCAATCATGCTAAAGTATAATGTATCTTCCACTCAATTCTTCATTATTTCTTCAACGAGAAGATCCAAAACATGAACTGCTGGTTTGATATGAATATACAAACATTCAAGAATGGGGATGAGAATGTGTAATATTAATTTATATTATTTTCTTCAACATAGAGATTCATAGATCTTTGAATCACTCTGTGCATATTAATTTGGAAGTATTATTTCCCTATTGTTACACTTCACAGGAAAAAAACTCATTCAAACTATTTCCATATATTTTTGTATTGAGTATATTCATTAGTGTTAGAGCTATTTTATAAATACCTCATAGCTTTTGCTTTCACCTAACTTCCTGAGATTCACTATTTCAAGGACCCACCTTTGACATTTTACTGTAAATTTTAGTTTATTCAAATACAAATATTTATATAATCACATAATACATAATTACATAATAAAAAGGATCCTGGGTCTTTTTCCCATTCCTTTCCTATCTGTATATTTATAGATGTAGATATGTATATATATATATATGTATGTAGATATGTATGTATATATATGTACATATTTATTTTTTTTAATGTCTATGCTACCCAGAGCAATCTACACATTCAATGTAATCCCTATCAAAATACCATTGACATTTTTCATAGAGCTGAAACAAATAATCCTAAAATTTGTGTCGAATCAGAAAAGATCCCAAATAGCCAAAGGAATGTTGACAAAGAAAACCAAAGCTGGTGGCACCACAATCACGGACTTCCAGCTATATTACAAAGCTGTAATCATCAAGACAGTATAGTACCGGCACACACACACACACACACACACACACACACACACACACACACACAAAAAGACACATAGATCAATGGAACAGAATACAGAATGCAGAAATGGACCCTCAACTCTATGGTCAACTAATCTTTGACAAAGCAGGAAAGAATATCCAATGGAAAAAGGACAGTCTTTTCAATAAATGGTGTTGGAAAAATTGGACAGCCACATGTAGAAGAATGAAGCTGGACCGTTTTCTTACCCCATACACAAAGACAAACCCAAGATGAATAAAATACTTAAATATGAGACAGGAATCCATCAAAATTCTAGAGAAGAACAGAGGGAGCAACCTCTTTGACATTGGGCGTAGCACCTTCTTGTTAGACACATTGCCAAAGTCAAGGGAAACAAAAGCAAAAATGAACTATTGGGACTTCAGCAAGCTAAAAAGCTTCTGTGCAGTAAGGGAAACAGTCAACAAAACTAAAAAGCAACCTATGGAATGGGAGAAGATATTTGCAAATGACATATCTGATAAAGGGCTAGTATCCAAGATCTATAAGGAACTTACCAAACTCAACACCCAAAAAACAAAATATCCAGTCGAGAAATAGGCAGAAAACATGAACAGACAATTCTCCAAAGAAGACATACAAGTGACCAACAGACACATGAAAAAATGCTCCATATCACGTGGCATCAGGAAAATACAAATCAAAACCACAAGATACCTCAAACCAGTTAGAATGGCTAAAATTAACAAGACAGGAAAAAACAAATGTTGGCAAGGATGCAGAGAAAGGGGCAGGCTCTTACACTGTTAGTAGGAATGCAAGCTGGTACAGTCACTCTGGAAAACAGTATGGAGGTTCCTCAAGAAGTTAAAAATAAAGCTGCTTTATGTCCCAGCAATTGTACTACTAGGTATTTACCCCAAAAATACAAATGCAGTGATCAAAAGGGGCACCTGCATGCCAATGTGCATAGCAGCAATGTCCACAATAGCCAAACTGTGGAAATGAGATGTCCATTGACCGATGAATGGATAAAGAAGATATGGTATATATGTAATAGAATATTACTCTGCCATCAAAGGATAAAGACTCACCATTTACATCGATGTGTATGGAACTGGTGGGTATTATGCTGAGTGAAATAAGTCAATCAGAGAAAGATAATTATCATATGGTTTCACTCATATTATGAATATAAGAAACAGGGCAGAGGACTGTTGGGGAATGGAGGGAAAACTGAATGGGAAGTCATCAGAGAGGGAGAAAAACCATGAGAGACTCTTAGCGATAGGAAACAAACTGAGGGTGTCTGGAGAGGAGATGGGTGGAGGGATGGGGTAATTGGATGATGGGCATTAGGGAGAGCATGTGATGTGATGAGCACTGGGTGTTATGCACAACTGATAAATTATTGAACACTACATCTGAAACTAATGATGTACTGTAAGTTGGCTATTTGATAGTAAATAAAAATATATTTCTATATATACATCTTGTATAGAAATATATAAATCCTTTAATATATTGCTTTGGGAAATTATTTTTAAAAATTTGTTTTAAAATGATACATAGGTATCAAAATTAGCATGGATTAAGAATATTTACAGTACATATACATTGTATTATATATAAATATAGACTTAAGAGTTTTCTCTGCGATTACTTTGAGAAATAAATCTTGCCTACATTTAACTATTTGCAGTATATTATAACTAATTCTCAGAGTAGACATATAAGACATGTTAACTGAGTTTTGAAGTAGAGAAGTTAGTTAGATTGGTGACTGATGAAACCACTTGTTCAGGGTGGAACAAATAAATAAAGATTGCTGAGGTGAAAATTCAGGTTGGTTTGCTTCAAATATCTGGGCTTTCGACCACATCATGCTTTGCTTAACCTTACATATTAGTGCACTCAGGCTGCAATAGCTAAATACCATAGACTGGGTGACTTAGAAAACAGGCATTTATTTCTCACAGTTCTGGAAGCTGGAGAGTAGGAGATTAAGATAAAAAGAGATTTGATTCCCGGCGAGGGTCCTCTTTCAGGGATTGCAGATGACTGTGTCCTCACTTGATGGAGAGAGAGCTCCCTGCTTCTCTTCTTCTAAGGGTATTAATCACATCATGGAGCCCCACCCACATTACCTCATTTCCCTAATTATTACCCAAAGACCCATCTCCAAATACCATCATGTTGGTGGTTAGGCCTTCAAGATATGAATTTTGGGAGAATGTAAACACTCAGTTCAGAAGAACTAATTTGCTTCATCTGTAAACATCAAACCTTAAAGTTAGTTTTGCTTAAATTATATGGCTGCAGTGAAGTCACGATACATATATTCATATATGTGTGTGTGTGTACATACATATATATGGAAGCCTGCTATAAATTATACACTGATATGTTAAGAAAAGCTCTATTTTATTTTTATATAGCTGTTATAAAGCATTTTAGAATATAATTTGAAATACAATAGATTATTTTAGGAGTGTGTTTTTTAAACATATCTGCTGTGTTGAGCTGTATAAAATACACAGGAAAGAAAATTTAAGTGGAAGTCTGTACAATTAATTTATCAATTTTTATGGATACTTGGAACTGTCTGTGCAGTACCAATTCCCTTAGAACAGCCAACCCCCCTATTCAAATATTAGTGCTGGATCCATTATATAACTACAATATGATTTTTACCTTCTGGTTCAACTAATTATGCCCCTAGGTTATCCAGCTCAGGCTAGGGAACTCCCCAAATTACATTCTTCTGGGTTATGGACCATGGTGCTACTGTTCAAAGAAAATTCTCTTAGAAATACTTTGGGAAGTCAGATATACTCGATTAGGAATTAGTTTAAGGAAGAGTCAAACACCCATAAAATACCTGGTACTCAAAATTACCCAACAATTCCTGACCAATAGTAAATGTAATTATTTATGAGTAAGTGAAAAAGATTCCCACCTTTTCTCTTGTAAGTTACGAGTTATACTTTGTGGGCACCTGGGTGGCTCAGTGGGTTAAGCCTCTGCCTTCGGCTCGGGTCATGATCCTGGGGTCCTGGGATCGAGGCCCGCATCGGGCTCTCTGCTCAGCAGGGAGCCTGCTTCCTCCTTTCTCTCTATCTGCCTGCCTATCTGCCTACTTGTGATCTCTCTCTCTGTGTGTCAAATAAATAAATAAAATCTTAAAAAAAAAAGTTATACTTTGCATAGCTTGGCACCTCTTTTGGTTTGTTTTTATTTTTTTTTAAGATTTCATTTATTTATTTGAGAGAGAGAGAGAGCAAGAATGGTGGAGAGGGGTAGAGGAAGAAGCAGGTTCCCCATTAATCATGGAGCCCAGTGTAGGGCTCCATCCCAGGACCCCAGATCAAGACCTGAGTCAAAGGCAGATGCTTAACCAATTGAGACATTCAGGTACCCCTGTTTTTGTTTATTTTTAAGAGCTTTATTGAGGAGTTATAATTGACATGTAAATAAAATGCACATATTTGAAGTGTAAAATTTTATGTTTTAATAAATGTATTACAGATACTCCATACTCTTATAGCCACATTCAAGCCACCACCTACTACCCAACATATCTAGACAACCAGTGATCTTTCTGTCACTATAGTTTGCATTTGCTTGTATTTCATATATCTAAGGTCATATAGTGTAGACTCCTTTTTATCTGGCTTCTTTTATTTATCAATGATGCTGTTATATTTGATATTTTTTATTCAATAAAATTGTCTGAGGGTAATATATAGCAATACCATTGAGTTTTTTTATGTCTTATTTCTTTAGTCATGCTAAATTCATTAACTATAGCTTTTATTTCATAATTTTTATTACAGTTTTATAAATTCTCCATATATAAACATACTATTGGTGAATAAAAATATTTGTATTTCTTCATTTTCACTGTGGATGCTTCTTATTTATTTTCCTTGCTTTTCACTGGCTAGAACCATCCAGTATAATGTTGAATAGAAATGGTTAAGAATGGGCATTTTTGCCTTACTTTAGCTTAGGAGGGAAAAGCATTTGATCTTTCAACATTAGGTATGATGTTAGATGTAGATATTTTTCATAGATGGTCCTTATTCAGTTGAGGAAGGTCCTTTCTAGTCCTGGTGAACTGAGAGATAATTATTATTTTTTTTTCTAGGAATGGATATTGTATTTTGCCCAAAGATTATTCTGCAGATATTGAGATAGTATATTATGGTGAATTATATTGTTTTTGATATAATTTAATACAAGATAAAATATTATTTTAATATAATTTTAGATTTCCTGAATAATTATGAAAATAACAGAGTTCTATATCCCACAATTTCTTCTATATTATTACTATTTATTATTTATTTTTAATTGCTATGGTACATTTGTCACAATTAATAAGTGAATGTGGACAATTTATTATTAACTGAAGTTCATACTTTTACAAAATTTCTTTAGTTTTTACCTAATGTCTTTTTCTGTCCCTCGGTCCCATGCAAGATATCATATTATATTTATCTGTCATGTCTCCCTATAAGCTCCTCTTGGCTGTGACAATGTTTTAGACTTTCCTTACTTTTTATGACCTTAAAAATTTTGAAGAGTACAGGTCACAGATATTATAGAATGTCCATCAACTGGGATTTGTCTGGTGTTTTTCTCAGTGTTAGACTGGGTGCATGGATTTTTGGAAAACCACAGAAGTAAACTGCCATTTTTATCACATAATATCAAAGGTGCATACTATCAACAAGATTTATCACTGTGGATATTAACCTTGATTCCACAGCTGAGGTAGTGTTTGTTAGGTTTTTCTACCAGAAAATCACTCTTTTTCACCCTTTCCATACTGTAATCTTTGGAAGGAAGTGACTCTGCAGATCCTACACCTGAGGAGTGGAAAGTTATGCTCTACCTTCTTGGGATCAGAGTATCTAAATAAATTGTTTAGAATTTTGAATAGGATATTTTTCAATCCTCTAAATATATATGAAAGTAAATATTTATTTTGTTAGTAATTTATTCTTTAATTCTCATAAATATTTACTTTATACTTTGGATTATAATCCATAATACTTTATTTATTTTGTTGCCCAAATTGTCCAATTTTGGCTATTAGGAGCTCTTTCAGTTGGTTTCTTTGTCCCTTTGACACACTCAAATTATTTTGAAATAACCCCTTTCTTACTTTGTGGCACTATAAGATAAACCAGGCAAATTTTGCCTTAATCCTAAAATTGGCCATTTCTCCAAGAAGCCCTAGTTCCTGTTACTGGAGATAAATATTAGAAACCAAGATGTGGGTGTACTCATTGCTACTAGACTGTCATTACTTCTTGGTCTTCTCAGCTGATACAACAAGGGTATCTCTGTGTGTATACTATGTGTATACAGACATGTCTTTTGTTTATCAATACATTTGCATTCATGGTAGGTTAAACATGCCATCATGCTGATGTCTCTAACATAATCCTCCCCACATGGATCATTCTGCCTCCTCCCTTTGCTAATCTATAACCGGTCACTTCAGTGAGGAATCTGGCTCACACTAACTACCATCTGTTATTTGATTTTAGTATACAGGTATAGCAGCTTCAGAATTGTTAACCTGAAAATAGAAAACAATTAAACAACTTTATCAACTAAAGTACAGTGCTTAAGTACAGTTCATTTTACTTTTAATCTCTGGATTGCATTAATTGCCAAAGTTACTTTGGTCATAGTTTATATATCAATCCTTTTCTTGAGGAGATTTTATATATTTGTAATACAATTAGTTTCTTTTGTTGTGGTTTTCGTTGCATGCCAGGATCTCTTTATTCCCTAAATGTTTTATATAACTTGCATACATTAAGGTTCTTTTTTTACTCTAAAGACTTATGGAGATATCCAAATGAATAGTGTCATGCAACCATTATCAGAATATTATACACAATTAGAATACTTTCACTTCCCTGTGTCACCATTCAATCCTTCCCTATCAATAAAACCCTGGCAAACACTGATCTGTCTGTTTACTATTTCTACATTTTTGCTTTTCCCAGAATGTCATGTAATTCAAATTACATAGTACATGGCATTTTCATCCTGGATTCTTTGAAATCACGATATGCATTTAGGATTCATCCATGTTTTTGCATGGCTAATACCTCATTCCCTCTCTTGCTGTGTAGTATTACATTTCAAGGATTTATTGCAGTTTGTTTAACCATTACCCTATTGAGGGACATATTCTAATTTGGGGTGATTGAGAATAGAGCTAATACAAGCAATCATGTGAATATATTTGTGTGGATATAAGTTTTCAAACCATCTGGGCTTGTATGTAGGAATGTGATTGCTTGATCATATGGTATCTTCCCACAGAGCCTTACCATTTTGCATTCCCACTAGCACTGAATGAGAGTTATGTTGTTTGGATGTTGATTGAGTTTTGAATGTTAAACCAAACTTTCATCCTTGGAATAAAGTCTACTTGCTCATGAAGTATTATTCCTTTTATACAATCTTGCATTTTATTTACTAAACGAACTTTAGAAAATTGTGTACCTATATTCATGAGAAATTTTGGGTTCTAGCTTTCTTTTCTTTTAATCTCCTTCTCTGAATTTGATTTTAGAATAATGTTTAATAAAATGTCCTTATAGGATGTCTTGAGAAGTATATTATCCTCTTTAATTTTCTAGAAAACAAATATCTAGCATTGGTATTATTTCTTCATAAATATTTGGAAGAATTTTCAGTGAAGCCATGTGGGTCTGGAGTCTTTTTTGTGAAATATTTTTTGACTGTGATTAATTACTTTCACAGTGTCCATTGCCTACTTCTAACTCTCTGGTTCATCTTAACCATACTTCAATCAAGTTTTCTCCTTACTGGCTCCTGAACTCTTGTCGTCCCCAAGCCTGAGAAAACTATAAAAAGTAAAACATACCTCCTTATCACTCTGAGAATCAGCTGACCAGAGGGAGATACTCTTCCCATAGGACCCCACTAGCCATTTCCTCTTGTTGCCCAACTGTCCTTTAAAAGATACTGCTTAGCTTTGCATACCCCTCTTTACCCTATAGCAGAAGAGCCTTTTCCTGTTCAATTTTGTTTTGCTTCCAGTTTTCTGAAATCACAGTATTCTCCCTATTGCAATAAACTTTCTTTGGGGAAAAAGAAAAATCTGTCCCTAAGTTCAGCTCTATTTGACAATATATTTATTCACATTATTTTTGAGTGAGTTTTGATAGTTTGTGTCCTTCAAGTGTTATATCCATTTCATTAAAGTTGTGGAATTTATTTGAATAATATTCATATTATTCAAAATGATGATTTCCTGTGTAATAGTTCCACATTTTCAAGATCATTAGTATCTGTAATGATTTGACCTTTTTCATTTCTTATATTTCTTTTAACTTATCTAATCTTTCTTATTACTTTGATCAAAGGTTTATTCATTACATTGATCTCTGCAAAGAACCAGTTTTTGATTTTGAATTTTTCTATTCTTTTCCTAATTTCTAGTTCATTGATTGCTGTGTTGAGTTTTCCTTCTTTCTTTCCTTCTTCCTTTCTTCCTTTCTTTCTTTCTTTCTTTCTTTCTTTCTTTCTTTCTTTCTTTCTTTCTTTCTTTCTTTCTTTCTTTCTTTCTTTCTTATTGTCTATTCTGAGTTTATTTTCTCTCTTTTGAAAAAAAATTATCTGAAGGGAATCTGACTTTGATAAGAGGCCATTCTTCTCTTTCTTCCTTTTTAATAAAGGTATTGAATGCTACAAAATTTCCCTGAGTACTACTTTAACTGCTTCCTGTGACTTTTGATGCTTTGTGTTTTCATTCATATTTTCCTACTTATGCATGCCCAGTAGTTGTTTTGTTTGATGTCAAGAATCGTTAATTTTACCCTAAGACATGTGGAATAGCCTGTATTCCTATAAATGTTCTTGAGTTTTGTTCTGGGAGACAGTTTAGTTACTTGAAACTATTGGTACTTTTGGATCTTACTTTTAAGATTTCATAGGAAGACATAAGCAGCTTTTAGTAAAGAGCTAATTACTCCACGCTCCATGGAAAAACTCCTCTGTGTACTCTATCCAGTGTCCTGTGAATTATGAAATTTTCCCATTTGTACCTGGGGGTACTTTGCACTATTTCTGTTCCTGTGCAGGCAAAAGTATTGTTGCATATTATCCTTCGGGTGCTTTTTTCCCCCTGCTCTTGGATAGTTTTCTTAACACCATGAGCTATCAATATTCTCTGGGTATTTGAGGAGTCCTGCCACAGTTTTGGGAAAAGGGTCTAGAGTTTTCACTCTGTGAAGCTCCTTCTTGGATACTCTGCCTTGCAAACTCCAGCCTCTATGGTTTCTCTAGACCCTCAGCTCTCTTCAACTCTGGAATATATAGGTTAGGCTTCCACTGCATTCTCCCTCTTTGATCCACAGCCTAGAACATTTCTCAAGGCAATAAGCTGGTATAATCACAGTGCTCACCTCACTTGTATTTAGTTCTACTTTATATTAAAAAAAATTAATAGATCAACTAAAATAATAATGCAACAAACACAAATTTGGTCAAAGCAATAGGAAAGGGTAGATGGGCTTCTTTAAAGTAACTGAACATAATTGAAAATAATGCCTGTATTTAATAAATATATTAAATTTGTTTAATTATAGTATTTGTAGTTGGTTAGTTGGTGAAAGACCTACATATGCTTCTTGGACTAGCAGAACTGGAAGTTCTCTGTGTATTTAAAGTTAGATTGAGAACACTGTATTCTTTCATGAAAGAAAACTTCAAAAATAGATGTGGGTATTTAAAATCACTAATAAAAAAATGCTCAGTTGTATGTGATCCCTAATATATTAAAAATCCATTTACTTTTCCAAATTGAAATCAAGATTATAAAAATTGACCTTTAGCTCATTTACTATATTACTATTTTTTCTCTCCATTTGAGTATGCTGATTTAAGTAATATATGTTCTAAATAACAAGTAATTCAAAGTTTATTATCTATAGGACATTAATTGTGTGGGATTTTAAATTTAAAACTTAACTCTTTGAGGCATTCAATTTACTGATAATTTCTGCTCTATTTGATGAATGGCTGAAAGTGTCAAGAAATAACAGAGCCATGCTCAAAAAATATCAACGTTTCAATTTTGAGGAGCTAAGGAAATGAGTTATTCACAGGAATAAAATATCATTAAATGTTTTATAATAGCAAATAAGAAATGAAAGTATCAGAACATCTAAGGTACTGCACTACATTACAAGCGCCTACTATTATTGTTCCCCTGAAAAGTACTTTTTACTACTCAACTTTTGAAAAAAGTTAGATTGAAAATTACATTTGTTGGGTAAGTGGTCTAATAAGTGAATACATGTAGCTAAATTGGATTACACATTTCACCTTAAATTGCAGTAATACAGATAAAATCATGGGGTTTTTAAAATTTCAATAAAATCAACTTCTATTTAAGAGAGCTTCTGAAGTCAACACAATGAAACATTACTAATCGTGTCCAACACAGTAGAAAATACTACAAATATACAATAAAAATGTAACTAATTCTTTATTTGAAATTTCAAAACACGAATCATTATAATGTATTCATAATTGCTGATACCATTTATAATTATATGCCATATTCCTTGTTAAACAGGATGTCTTTTTTTTTAAGTTTTTATTTATTTATTTGAGAGAGAGAGAGAGAGAGAACAAGTAGGGAGAGGGGCAGAAGGAGAGGGAGAAACTGACTCCCCACTGAGCAGGGAACCCAAGAGGGGGACTCAATCCCAGGACCCCAGGATCATGATCTGAGCTGAAGGCAGATGCTTAACTAACTGAGCCACCCAGGTGCCCACTAACTAGGGATGTCTTAGGAATTGGACATAACCTTCTATAAAGACACTGAACAGAACACCAGACTCTTAGCCAGTAAGAACAGAGAAGTGATTTGATATTACATTACACCCTAGGATAGAAATGTGGGCACCTAACAAAACATAAAGACAAAATTCAGTTTTGACATAAATGGATATATTTAACCCTAATCTCTTCATAAAGACATATATTCAAAAAAGTAACTGTACTGGAATTCCTAACAAAGAGAGGCCTTATGCAGTGACCCTTGTGAAGTTCACTGTTGAGAAATTATGTTTCTTTTTGGTATTATTTTTCTAAAAACAATCTTTATCTGTGTGGCATAGCTTCTAAAGGAAAATGTGATGGCAATAGTAGTGTTAATACATTGGGATTTTTTTTTTCTCCATAATGAAAATGCTTAGGTACATAGCAATACCCCAGCAGAATGGATGTAAGAACTAATTCTGAAAAACTGAGTAACTTGTAGTTAAGTATCATAAGTAAATATGTAAGAGACCTGGAATTTGAATATAGGCCTCAGACATCAAAGTTCATACACTTTCCACACAACTGCCTTTCCTGTTCCAAGTTCCTTTTTGTTTGTAAAAGAATTGGAAAAAAAAAAAAAAAGGATTCTCAGAGAAAGCTGATTTGTTCCAAATCACCTCAAAAAGCATTCAGCTACCTCAGCTGTCACTAATGATGAGATCTATGAAGTCAGTTGAAATTATGGATTGTAATTTTCTTTCCTCTCATTTCTGCTCTCCACCATCTGGTGGAAATATAAAGAGAAATCCTCACAAATGTTTGGGTGTTTTTATAGGAGTATGGGATTTTTTCAAGTTTGCCTTTCACCAACTTTGATTTATATCTGATTTTAAAACATATTGAGTCTTACTCTCCCCTCACTAGCAGGAGGGAGTAGCTGTCATAAATCCTTGATACTGCTGCTTACACAAAGGAAAGGATTGTCCTGGATTGCGTGACATATATAATACTAGCTGAGGGGCAAGGAAAATGTGACAGGAGCAGCATTTTCTAATGTCCCCTAGGCACAGAAAGGTATGGAGTATGCCTTTCATTATCAAGGAGAAATTTAGCTAATTCATTTGTAGTACTAACACTGAATAAAAGAAAAACTGTTTTCTTTCAAAGATAGAGTCATAAACAAAACAAATGGAGCACTTTCTTACCAGTAAAATTCCAAGTACCATCAATTATAACTGTGGGAAATAATTACTCTAACAATTATATAATATACTATGATGATGGATATCAGTTTTTCTCATATCAAAGAAATAAGTAGTCTGCCTTTTCCAAAGAATGCAAAAAATTGAATTTGAAAATGACAACTAATTTTGAAATTCAAATAAAAAAATGAAGGTCTGATAGATATGACCTAGATCACATTTGAAATATCATATATTTTATGAGTAAACACAGAATACAGGACTTTATCATGAAATACTATAAAGGTTTCTAAGAACACCTGATTATCTTTATTCCTCAAGAGGTAGCAAGGATCATAAGTACACCAATGCATAATAATGTAATTTTGGATTTTGAATAATTGGCAGCATTATGTAGCCGTGATAAATCATTTTATTTTAGATAGGAAAATATGTTAGAATTATTTTACATGAAAATGTATAATTAGATTGATTCAGACATACTCAGAGACCCTAGAAAATACACTTATATTAATATTCTATGATATTCAGTGGTTTAAACTTGTGGAACTTATTCTTTAAAATAGAGGCACTGAAGGGCAGACAATGAGAAAAGTCAAAACTTGAACATATATTAAGCTCTGCTCTACTCTCATTTAAATTCTGACAAATGATCAGAAGTGAGTAAAGGAAAACATGAGAGAATTCAGTCAATCATTCTTTAGTATTTTTTATTCTTCTTTAGTTTTAGTTGTGAATTTTAATTTTATCTGGTTTTTAGGCTATTTCTTTAGTATGTGATATAGATGGAAATCCTCTCAAGCAAAAGATACATGATTAGAAAGCAAATTTGTAACATGACTGAAATAAGTTGATTTTTTTAAATTTCATTTTTATTTATTTGAGAGAGAGAGAGAGTGATAGAGAGAGACAGAGAGCAGAGCAAGAGGGAGGGGCAGAGAGATAAACAGGCTTTCCTCTGAGTAGGGGGCTCAATCCAGGATCCTGGGATCATGACCTGTGACTGAGCCACCCAGGGACCCCTAAAATAAGTTGATTTCTAAGTGAACTTTTACCAGATATCTTGTGAAACCTAGGATACTCATTATACTGATAGTGTAGGCAGTTAGCTAGATAAGAGAAGGGAATGGGACTGCCTGACTGTTGGAAAAAGACAGAAACCGCCAATCACCTCCAGAGCAAAAACAGCTGGGAAATATGCCTGAGGACACACATGTACCCTTCCCTATAGCTGCTGCCCTAAAGTATCCTATAGCTTTGTTATAATACATTCACACTGCACTTTTGTCTCCCTTTGCAAGGGATAGGTGTCATGACAGTTCCAACGAGGACCATATTGGGCCCAAAACTCCCTCTGTCCAGACGTAGGAAGAGTCCTTTAGATGATAGAAGTCAACCTCAATCAGAGACCACCCTAGCTATGACTCATAACCCAAGCGAGTAAAACAAACAAGACACCCCCATCCCCCAGCACAGTTGTCACCCCTGGGGCTGCCTACTCTCCCACATTGAGAGTGTTCTTTCTTTCTTTCTCTCTTTCTTTCTTCTTTCTTTCTTTCTTTCTTTCTTTCTTTCTTTCTTTCTTTCTTTCTTTCTTTCTTTCTTTCTTTCTTCTTTCTTTCTTTTTCTTCCTTCCTTTTCCTTCCTTCCTTCCGTCCTTCCTTCCTTCCTTCCTTCCTTCCTTCCTTCCTTCCTTTCTTTCTTTCTTTTCTTTCTTTCCTTCATTCTTTCAGATTTTTTACTTATTTTTTTGTCAGAGAGAGAGAGAGAGAGTGAGAACAAGCAGGGGCAGAGGCAGGCAGAAGGAGAAGCAGGGTCCCCGCTAAGCAAGGAGCCCAGTGTGGGACTCAATCACAGGACCTTTGGTTCATGACCTAAGCTGAAGGCAGACGCTTAACTGACTGAGCCACTCAGGCATCCAAGAGTGTACTTTCAGTTTGATCACTACTAAACACTTGGTTAAGAGTGTGACTCTGAATTCTTTCTTGGCTGAACTCAAGAACTGAGGCTGGGAAACAGGACTCACCAATAATAATGCCATTACTCTTGTTTCTAGCAAGCATGAATTTAACATTATAAAAATGTGACTCAAACAGGTAAAAAAATATACTATTTTTAAGGAAATTCTAATGGTTCTGTATTTTTTTTTTAAGATTTTATTTATTTATTTGAAAGAGAGAGATCACAAGCAGGCAGTGAGGCAGGCAGAGAGAGAGGAGGAAGCAGGCTCCCCACTGAGCAGAGAGCCTGATGTGGACCTCGATCCCAGGACCCTGGGATCATGACCTGAGCTAAAGGCAGAGGCTTGAACCCACTGAGCCACCCAGGCGCCCTGGTTCTGTATTTGATTGTTCATGTCCACTTTAACCCAATTCAGGATGAAACTTGATGGCAATAACTGAAAGTAAAATGTAATCACAGAAAAGAAACCATATATACAAAAAATTGAACTACTTTGGGGTATTACATTTTCTTTCTTTTTTTTTCTTTTTTTTTTAAGATTTTATTTATTTTTTGACAGAGAGAGACAGGGAGAGAGGGAACACAAGCAGGGGGAGTGGGAGAGGGAGAAGCAGGCCTCCCGCTGAGCAGGGAGCCCTCTCTGGGCTTGATCCCAGGACTCTGGGACCATGATCTGAGCCAAAGACAGATGCCCACCGACTGAGCCACCCAGGTGCCCCGGGACATTACATTTTCAACATAGATAAATATATAATCGTAAAGGATATCAAAACGGAAGTACACAAATTCTTTCATTTGTTTGCTTTTTT
>LNAC01000862.1:494370-553829 GCA_002007465.1 Ailurus styani | reverse complement strand
AGGTCTGTGAATCATCAGGCTTACACCTTTCACAGCACTCACCATAACACAAACCCTCTCCAGTGTCCATCACCCAGCCACCCTATCCCTACCCTCCCCACCCCAGTAACCCTCAGTTTGTTTTGTGAGATTAAGAGTCTCTTATGGTTTGTCTCCTTCCAGATCCCATCTTGTTTCATTATTTTTCCCTCCCTACCTCCCAGGATCCCTTTCATTTGTTTTTAAGATTTGTTTATTTGAGAGAGCTCGCATATGCGAGTGCAAGGGGGATGGGCAAAGAGAGAAAATCTCAAAGAGACGCCCCACTGAGCGCTGAGCCTACCCAGGGCCCAGTCTCAGGGCCCTGAGATCATGACCAGAGCTGAAACCGGGAGTCCCACACTTAACAGACTGAACCATCCCGGCCCCCCTTTCCTTCATTTTGTACAGCTACTGTATTATAACTGCTGTTTTGTTCTGGGATTTTTTTTGGTTGTTTGTTTTTTTTTGTTTTTTCTTGATGGGAATGCAGGAATATGTAGTCCCACAGAATTGGAGAAGTGAATAGAGCAAGGATCTAAACAGTTACAAATTGCTCTCAAAACAAAGCCATGTAATTGAATGTGTGATTGTGCTGGAGGCTAACTATAACAGAATTCTCCAAATTAACTTTCAAGTAGAACATAATATTTATTAAATAAAACTGACAGGGGCGCCTAGATGGCTTAGTCGTTAAGCGCCTGCCTTCAGCTTGGGTCATGATCCCAAGATCCTGGGATCGAGCCCCGCATCTGGGCTCCCTGCTCTGAGGGAAAGCCTGCTTCTCCCTCTCCCACTCCCTCTGTCAGTGTTCCCTCTCTTGCTGTATCTCTCTCTGTGTCAAATAGATAAATAAAATCTTTTAAAAAAGTGACAAAATACACTAATTTGAAGCTTACATATATAATCAAACCTCACCTGTAATCATAACAATTGTTAAGAATCTAGACCAGAAAAAAGGTTTTGGGTAACTATATTTGAATCTCTGATTTTATTTAAAATTGCTGGTACAGAGGTTAAAAAAAATTCTTTAGTCTTTTTTTATAATAACTTGAAGGTCAATAATAGACAATACACATATTTATTGCCTACATGTAAGGCAGACATCCCTGACATTTCTCCATTGTTACGCCACTGTTAATACTTGAATCGTGTTTTGATATGTGCTTATGTGTTAGAATTTCAGCACTGGGATTTTATTCTCTCATGCATTCTGTCTCATTTTATAGGATAGGTATTTATTGACACAACACTTCTAATTAAGGTCCTACTTATTGTAGGACATATGTAGAACATATGTGAGATAAAATGGCTTCTGTCTTTATATATCACTTAAATACACACTTACTCACTATAAGTAGATGCAAGCATCTGATTCCTCTATTCTTTCCTCTAGTGTAGTTGTCGCTAGACATTTACATATCATGCTCCACGTTGTCATCTGTCTCCTTCAACTTTCATTTTTTTTCCTTTTAGTTTGAGGAGTTGGGAATTTAAAGGCTACATGCATATCACAGATAACATCATGCTGGTTCCCTCTTGTCTTTATCTGGTGACAAGCACAGTTCTGCAAATGAGAGTTCTTTGCAAAAACTCTGCAATTCCTATACTCCAATGTCCTAAAAAAAAAAAAAAGTACTTTGGTGTTCTTTGGTGTTAATGGTGGTGGGGTTTTTTTTGTTTATTTTCCAATATGGCTTCTCAAGCTGGGTAACAGATAGGGTTTTCCATTCTCAATTGCTGAATAAAGAAAAGCTGTAGCCTTAGCACTAGCAAGTTTGCGTTCCGACATAATTTCACAGTGGTCAAAGAGGTAGATTGTCTTCTAGTTGAGTTCTGTGTTGTTATGGTACCTTTTCTGGACTCCAAGTCTATACTTTCTCCTTCAACCTTCCAATATTGTTATAGGTGTCAATACTTAGATTAAATCACTGATGCTTAAAATACCTTAAAGTGGTTTCTGTTTCTAAACTATAACTGACACGCATATTGCTATTTAGGCATTCTGCTATAATTACTACATATACTTTCCTGAAACACCTTATTTTGTATAAAATCAGGCACCAAGAACAAAGCTTTGGGGAAGATTAGATTAGGAAAAGACCAACCAAAATTTATGCAACTTTGGGACAGGAACACTAATAAAAGCAGCAACAGTGGTAACAAGACTATTAAACCACCAATATTATTTACAAAAAGGTATATTACATTCCTAATAAACACAGGAGTACCCTAACAAGTAGAAGTCTTTATCTTCTATTGAAAACAGGAATGTTAGCTTGTTGGAAACTTTGCAAAGGTGGATGGCATTTCATTAAGGAAATGAGGACAGAGACAAATTTGTCACATACTATATATGAATTTTTTCTTTTTATTCTGCTCTTCTTCGTTTCTCCTTTACAATAAATCCTGATTACATTCTACTTTCTGTCACAGGAACATCCCTCCCTTTTTTTTACATTTATTACCGCAGTGTTTTGCCATTAGATTAGGTTATTGTGCCCTTGGTCATTCAACTAAGTTCTTGCGGTTCTCGGGACTACAATATGGAAAACAAAATCCCCATCTGTTTTCCTTTACTTCTTACTAGATGCACTGCATTTGGCATTCCAGATGGCTATATGACATCTATTATCCTTTAGGCTATCAAGAGTTCTTTGCCATGTTTATTATCCCACAGGGAAATATGCAATTCCTGTGTTTTATTTTTCTTTGTATTATTTACTACCCCTTTTCTTAGCTAAGTTTGTCAACTAACATTCAGCATCATATATCATAGGAAGAAGGACAGAAACGTTAAGCATTCTAGGAAAGAAAATTTGATTCTTGGAGTCACGATCAATTTGCTCCTTTTTTATCCAAATTCTCTTTTTTTATTAAAATTATTCATTAAATTTCAGGGTATAGTGCCCTAAAAATTCAGTGGACCTGTATCCAAATTATAATTTTGTCACTAGCTTGCTTTGTGATGTTGGACAAAGTCACTAACTTCTAAATTTCTAATTTCTCATCCATAAAATTAAAGGATTGATAGAACAAGGGTAAAGAACCTATATTTGGTTTCCTTTTTTTTAAATTTATTTAGGTAATCATTTTACTGAAAGGAATGTTCTTTAAATTGCAAATACCTTAGCCTGAATACAGAGATAACTATCAATCAATCAAAAAATATATTTAATCAAATATCTATACCCAGTATTGTTTTAATGAAGCTACAGGAGCAGTGCAAGATGTTTCTGGAATAGCTCAAACTACATAAAGTCTCATAGACAAGAGAAATCAACCTAATTGTCATAACAGATTGTGCATATTAATCAACAAGCACAGTGTACTGAACTTGAAAGTAACAGGTGTTCTCAGGGAAAAGAGTCAATGTTATGGCTGGAATAATCTAAGAAATAACTCATAGGGGATCTATTACTTTAAGGTAGACTTGAAGCATAGGTAATTGCATTGCTTTAAAAACTGTTAATAATAGTCAAATACCACAGCTATATACTTGAGTCAATAAATGAATGGAAATACAGATAGGATATAATATAAAAGATACTTTTTCTCAAGAACTAGAACTGCAATTATATACATCTTAGGATGTGGAGAAATAAAATGATCTTGCTGCAAACTTGATCCCCTACTAATACAAGGGAAACACTCAAAAAGTGAATACTTGGTGCAAAGACAGCCTAGGAACCCCTCCAAACCTCAAAATTTTACATTATATTAGTATGTACGGTCTTAAGTAAAAATTAGTGATAAAATTAAATTCTATATGTGAGAAGAGGGGCAAGTTTTGCTTTTCAGCTGAAACTAGTATTGATGGAAGAGATAGTATTCGAATTGTAATTTTAAAAATGGATGAGATTAGGGTACATATTTCACTTAGGGGAGACTGAAACACACTTTGTTCTGTGAAAAATACTCAGGTTAAACTGGTAAGACAGAAAAAATATAATAGTGTATGTCCAGGTAGACTGAATGGACACAGAGAACTAAAAGGATGATTCAAAGATTTTGTTAGCAATGGTAGGTGACTAGGCATTAAAATTCATGGAAGTTGGAGGTGCCAAGGTGGCTCAGTCAATAGAACATCAGACTTTTTTTTTTTTTTAAGATTTTATTTATATTTATTTGACACACACACAGAGAGAGAGAGAGAGAGAGAGAGAGAGAGAGATCACAAGTAGGCAGAGAAGCAGGCAGAAGGAGAGAGGGAAGCAGTTTCCCTGCTGAGCAGGGAACCCCGTGCAGGGCTAGATCCCAGAACCCTGAGATCATGACCTGAGCCGAAGGCAGAGGCTCAACCCACTGAGCCACCCAGGGGCCCTGAACATCAGAGTGTTGGTTTGGGCTCAGGTCATGATCTCTGGGTCCTGAGATGGATCCCCAAGTCATGTTCTGCACTCAGAGGGGAGCCTGCTGGAGATTCTCTCTCTCTCCCTCTGACCCTGCCCCCTTTCATGCACAAACATGCACTCTTTTTCTAAAACAAATAAATAAATCTTTTAAAAAAATAAAATAAATAAAATTCATGTAAAAGTTTAGGCATGAATGTCAAACCACAGAGTAGTTTAAATAATGGTATTGTATATGAATTTCTAGAAAAACAAAGTATTGGTACCTAAAATTTAATATAAATACTAGATCATATATCATAATGCTTAATTATGACTTTGAAAGGACATAACTGAAAACTTCTCAATGATTGACAGTTAAAAAGATAAGGTGGTTGGCAATTGATAGTTAAAACATATGTACAGTGTAGGTTAACAGTGTATATTAACATGCACAAACACAGGCACAGTGTACAGTTAACACTCTGAAAGTGCAATAATTTTGGAAATAATATTTGAAAATACTTAAATATATACAAATTTGTAAATACATCTTTCTTTTTTTTAAGATTTTATTTATTTATTTGACACAGAGAGAGAGATTACAAGTAGGCAGAGAGGCAGGCAGAGAGAGGAGGAAGCAGGCTCCCTGCCGAGCAGAGAGCCCAATGCGGGCCTCGATCCCAGGACCCTGAGATCATGACCTGAGCCAAAGGCAGAAGCTTTAACCCACTGAGTCACTCAGGTGCCCCAAACTTGTAAATACATCTTAACCATAATGTTATCCATTGGGATACAACGTGGGAAAAAGCATGATCTCTGGTTTGAAATGATACATTTCCCTTCTGTCTATTCACTACACTATTCCTATTTTAAGGGAAAATGCCAAATTGATTAGTTGTTTAGGATGTATGGGCTTTCTTTAATAGCTCTCACCTGTCATTGTGTTAATTCTAATTATAAATCTGTGGACAAATATAACAATCAGCAGACATTATTTTTCATATGTAAGTGGTGATTCAGAAAAAAATGTTAACACTTCAGTTGAATTATATAATAAAAATTGCATAATGTTATAAATAATATAAAAAGAAATCTACTGATTAGAGAAGTGCTTTAAAGTTTTCTTTGCATATTGGAATCTGAAATGTTTAATAGGATGATTTTAAGGCTGAAGGATCTCAGTCCCTGTCAACTGCTAGGCATTACATATAGGAATTTGATACTTGGTCTAGTTGGGGAATCAACTACAAAACAGTAGGCATTATTGGCTATTCTAAGATGCACTACTTTTAAACTCATAAAAGGTTGAGCGTGGTAGCCAGGAGATTAATTTTTTGTTTGTTTTTCTGATATACACAGATGTTTAGAATATCTGGGAAGTTACATGTAGGTGAGCTTGGCCAGGGGCTGGAGTCAAAGTCTGATCTGGATTAAGAATGATGATTTATAGTCAGCTTGATTTATTTTCACTTTCCTTTACTAGTAAACCAGAAAATGAATAAAAGAAAGGATACACCAAGTAAAGATACTAGTAAGTACATGGAAATGAATTCCTGAGCTCTTCCAAGATTTGACAAGTAAAATCACAGGTGTTGGGAGCCACATAAAGAGATGTGATCACAGTTCAGAGCAACAAATTAATCCATAACTATTGCTTTGGATAACATGAGGTTTGAGAAAGAGCTAAAACATTTAAGATTTGATACAATATCTACTTAAAAATATTAAATAAACAAACAAACAATAAGCTTTGAAATAAAATTTGTGTATAAAATAGCCTCATTCACACACATATATCTAATAATCAGTATTTTTTCAACATTATATAAAGAGGGGAATAAAACTGATTGAAATAAAACTATATACATCATCTTCTCTGCAGTAATGAAAATTAACTCAGGAATGAATCGTAATGTAACAGTCAGTATAACAAAAATTCTCAGCAAATTAAAGTCCTGTACCTTCAAATAATAAAATAAATAACTAAATATAAAATACATAAACTCTCTGCAAGCCATAGGGTACAGTGTACACAATAATCATTTACTCCGCAGTCTTGTACTTGGCTCAGTTTTGCCACAAGCTCTATTTTGGGAGAAATGTATCAATAAACGTAATACAAAGTGAACCTGAGTTTTCTATCTGGTGCATCACATCATTTCGTGAAAAGCCTCTAACTGCTTTTCTACCTAAATCTTTGGATGATGGTAATGGAAGATAATAAACATAAATAGGCATTTATTTTGTAGCAAGATATAAAATACTGAAATTAGTCCTTTAAACCAGTGAGATCCTCCTTTCAAACTAATTCATTCATCTGAGAGCCTTAGGTGATGATGGAGATTATGGGTAAACTCTCTATATCATGTCTACATTTTTCTTTTCTGGAGGACTAGGGTAGAACATCCTTATTTCTTCTATAAGCTCAAGTAAAGCTATTGGCTACAATTTGAATCAAGGTTATGGTTGTCCTAGCTGTGCCTTGAATATGGAAAAGAGGCAGCCTATATTTAACACTATAATGAAGGATAGTAACCCTTCTTAACTCTTATTTAAACATTGCCTCTGATAAACCCTTAAGAAATAAGAAAAATCAAGCTTTTAATTTTATTAAATCAACAAGGAACCATCTGGAAAAAACAACAAAATACGATAACTTGTGTAGCCTTGAATGTGTTCCATGACTTATAAACTGTGATTTGATTAGCAGACTTTAAGTAGACCTTACACCAAATTCACTGGCTCTAGAGAACTATGTCACATACTTGTATTGATAGAATACTATAAGTTCTTTGCTAATATTTACAGAGAACTTCCACGCTTTGCTTTGAATTACAGACTGATCTTCCTAACCTCCAAATCGCATTGAAGTCATAAAGCTACATTGTATTTCAGTATCTAAGCTTTTGCAAATTAGCCTCAGGATTACCAAATGTAGTTCCTTTTGAGCTTTGTTGTCCGCCAAGGCAAACATATTCTTTTTGGTATTTGTAATGATAGATGTAACACTGCTCTTTTTTCATTTCCACTATCTCTAAGCATTAATGACTTTTATTTTCAAGTGTGAAGTTACAATTGATATTTGGACATATACGGAAAACTCATTTTTTAAAACAAATGCTAGCAAGATTTACATTCTTAATATTGTTGTTGTCTTAGATGTCAGATCTAATGTCTTAGATCGTTAGATGAAAAGTTAGGAAAACAGAAACAAAAAACAGGGCGCCTGGGTGGCTCAGTGGGTTAAAGCCTCTGCCTTCGGCTCAGGTCATGATCTCAGGGTCCTGGGATCGAGGCCCGCATCGGGCTTCCTGCTCCATGGGGAACCTGCTTCCTCCTCTCTCTCTCTGCCTGCCTCTCTGACTACTTGTAATCTCTCTCTGTCAAATAAATAAATAAAATCTTTAAAAAAACAAAACAAAACAAACAAAAAACAAAATTATGTCCTCATTTCCATTCCTTCTCTAAACACATCTTCAGTATATGCATTTAAGGAAACAACAACTGTTTGTGATTACCAGAGGTTCAACAGAATTGTAAGATTTAAAGAAAAAACTATCATCAACAAAAACAAACTAAACCAGAAGATGGAAGCAATTTAAAAACTGCTAGATTTTGAACATAATGTAGAAAGCTTTAAGTTATACATTAATTAAACATATATACTTGGTGTGCAGTATGTATCGGGTTGGCCTCACCTTTTTTTCTAAAGCTAGGGAAATTTAGAATCATAACATTTTTTAAGTGACTAGTCCAAGACATACATTTAATTTTGCAAACTGGAAATATCTTTAAGTGTTTTTATCTGACTTAAACTTAGTTACATATAAATCAACTTTAATTCAATTTGTTATTCCTTTTTAATTCAAGGAAACAAGTTAGCTTTCTCCAAGTACATTTTGATAAGATTATTTCTCAGTCCTTATTTCCCCAACTCCTCCTCCCCAATCTTAATATTTGCTATTTTGAACTTTCTAGAAGGCTATTTTTTTCCCTTTGTCTTTGTCATAGTAAGATGGCATTTTTAACCAAGAAAATACCAGAATCCTACCTAAGATATAATAAAAAGATTTCACAGTGGAAATAAGTTCAGGGATATTATCTAAGTCTCTGTTCAGATGATAACATCATCTGTTGATTCCCTATTACCTTGCAAAATCAGCAAGCACTCTCCAAGACTCCTTTAATCTCAACTCCAGTCAACAAACAAATACATATTTTTTGCTAGAAATGGAGAAACAATGTTATAATCTTCTCCGACTGGATAATTATTAAGCAGCTAAGTAAAAGTGACAGCTTACCAGCTATGGTCCATCTATCAAGCCAACGCACACACTGGGAAGTCTGAGTCAGAGTCTCTAGTTTCACATGTCACCAGTAGGAAAAACCTTCCAGTTTTCCCTTCTCGGATGTACTCAAGTCAAATTTTGGAACTATACTCAATGTATAAGTGATAGAAAAGAATTCCTGGGAAGAAAGAAGTTATGACCTTACTCTATGGCTGATACTTTGAGCTTATTTCTGGTTTTAATTAATCGATTTTATTAAAAAAGGACTGAAGGAAATGAGAATATGTTACCCCAAATATGCCTCTTTGACATACTGACTATTTTGAGCTGAAGGCAATTTAAGAAGCAGCAAACACAAGAAAAGCTCTCTCTACTCCTCCCCCTTTTTCTGCTTAAAGGCAGGATATGAATTCTTCTTTATTGGGATGACTTTGGACTCTTATCCCAGATACAGCATCAGAGGAATTTGCAAACAAAACTTCATCACTTTCCTTCTCTACAATTACCTTCCCTCAGTTTGCTGCCCTTGGCAACCTAAAACTGCTTTTCTTTATCCTTTCACTTTTCTATACATTTATTGTTCTTTGTTGAAGATGCTATAAGCTTGAATTCTAGGCTATCTTTTTGAGTTACTCTCTCTCTGAATCTCTCCCAAGTAGATATAAGATGCATGTTAATAAACTTCTATTTGTTTTTCTCTTGTTAATCTGTCAGTTGTTAAAGAGATCCAGGTTGAGAAATTAAAAGGAAAACTCCTTTTCCTTTCCCTACAAAACCTTGAATCTCCTCTTATTGAGGCTTTTATTTTTTGAAATCTGAGAAAATGGAAAGTTCACAAGCTAAAAACAACAACACAAAAACAAAAGCAAAGAAACTTGAGTCTTTATAATAAAATTATCTAATTGGTGAGAAATAATATTTTTAGTAAAAAACTATCATCAAATAAATTCCATATCTAATTCAGGACTCAAGAGAAAATCCTGTATTTCCAAAAGGTCAAGTTAATTACAATGCCTTCTCTTTTTTAGTTAGAAAAAGTGTCTTAAAGCTGATAAATCAAGATTTAGCACCTAAGGTACTTCTAAAAATTAATGAATTCTTACTTTTTCAACCCCATTTCCTGCTTGCCCTTTGAGTGCTTTCCTTGTGTATAAAAAGACATCTTATTGTAAGATTTTGATGTCCCTTTTTCACAGTGTGGAGTATCCTCAAATGTTTGCTGATTTTGGACTGTACACCATTTTTAAGTTAAAATCCTCTTGCCTCATCTCTTTGTTCAGCCTGCCATGGGAAGAGTGAGTGAGGTGTTGAATGGACCTACCACACAGATTCTGGCATAGGAGCTTTTTTTCAACCTAATATAAAGGATGGAAGTGTGGAGGGGCAGAACAAGCCATTTGATAGACTTCCTCTAGGGGTATTCTTACTTCCTAAGGAGGGACACGGGCTAATTGAGAGATTGGTTTATCACACCAATCTAAAATTAAACTGTACTGAGTACTGGCCAGAATCAAAGACCTTCTTATTTACTGCTTTATGCTGAGTTTTTGGAGTTGTGTTGGAGATCAGCTGTTTTACCTTACAGTATTGTAATTAATCACACAAGATGTCTGTATTTTGCTTTTAGCTTTCCTCACCTCTCCATTCTTACAATTCTTCTGTTTTCATCCATTCTGGGCTATGGATCCAGCTTCAGCAAGAATTTAATTATGTGCCTTCTTTACAAAGTTCTCCATTGTCTATGATACTACAAATATTCAACTCCATCATGAGAAAAACATTTAAAAAATTTCAATTGAGGGAAATTCTACAAAACTCTTGATCAACCCTCCTCAAAACCTTCACCACCAAAATATAAGCCTAAAACTAAGGAATACCTGAATAACTGCCACAGCCAAGAGGAGCCTCAGAAGATATGATGACTAACTGTAACGTGTTATCCTGATGGAATTCTGGAACAGAAAAAGCAAAAACTAAGGAAATCTGAATAATATGCAGAGTTTTGTTAGAATAATGTACCACTACATGTTTATTAGTGGTGACAAATATACCATGCAACTGTAAAACATTAGCAATCAGGGGAAGTGGGTGATGGGTATATAAGAACGCTCTATATAATCTTCATAATTTTTCTGCAAATATAAGACTATTCTAGAAGTTTATAAAAATATGTATTACATGATTTACTAATGCTCTTAAATATTTTATTTGTATTTCTTTTATATTTAGAAACTCATTGACAGCATTAGCAACCTAATTGTAAACTTCTACTTAATATGGACTGAACTACAACTTCTTGTTGAAACAGTTTATAGAAGAATCTCATTTGACTCATAACACTGAGTTAAAATTTCTGAAAACCAAACATGCTGAGGTAACCATAAAAGGCAGGCCAATCATCAGCATAGCCCATGAAGTAAATGAAATCAGGGAATTCAATCCTAACAAATGTGTATATAATTCTAACAAATATATATTTAGTGTGTATGTGTGTTTGTTTTTGTGTATGTGTGCATATATATATAAATATATATATGAACATATAGATAATGCATAGATACATTTTATAATTAAAGGGATATTTGGAAGATTGAACTGGATACTTATGGTGGTTTTAAGCCCCAAAGCTTCATTCCTCAGTTTGCTGTTAAAGCTAATTTTGACAGTATGGAAGTTATATAGCTTTATGTAAATGATTTCCAGCAGCCACCATCAGCAATTTTAAAGTACTCGCTTATTCAGCAAGTGGTTTGGTTATATAGATATCTAGTACCAAATGATGGCATATGTGATTTTAAATTATATTTTAATGTTTAATTTCTCTTAACATTTTAAGGAATTTGTGTTTTTCTTATATTCACTATGATAGCTTGTAGAAGACAAGAAAAATTTACTTCACTTAACAAAGATTAAAAAACTTAATTTTTTGAATATATATTGTCATGTAACGATTAACTTTTGGAGCAGTGCTGTGGCTCTTCTTCTATACATTTAATTGAAACCCATGTGTTTTTTGTTGGGGTCCCCAAAAGCAGACCCTGAAGAAAGGAATTATGAACTAGTAGTGCATGGGATAATCCCATAGAGAAGCAGGAGGGGAGTGGGGAATTGAGAGGTTAGGGAGAAGCAAAGAAATAAAAGATGCATTCTTAAACAGGGAGCCATTTCACACAACTAGAATTCAGGAAGGCAGTGTAGAAAACACTTCAAAATCTTCCTAAGCAAAAGGAAAACAAAAGCAAGATAGCTGGCAGGGAGACTAAGGTGGATATTTGGAAATCTAAGGAGACTGGACAAGATATTTCAAAAGTATATATGTAATATTTCTTACAGAGTAGGAGCTCAGATTTATTACACAAATGGACTACAAGCAGAAGCTACTAATAATGATTATGTGGAGTTATATAATATTTGAGCTAACTTTTTAGTATATGGTATACAATTTAATTTTTCTGGATGTCTTTGAATCATCTTTAAGGACATCAATTATGGCATATGAGCATATGACTCACATTCATGTTTTATGGAGTCTCAAGAGTTATATATAAGCAATAAGTTTATTTTAACAATATTAATTTCATCAGACATTTAGTATGTTTTAGTTTGGGAATCTTCTATCCCTGAAACTGGAAATTAATTTTCTATCTCTCATGAATTTAACTAAAGTTTATTTCTCCTGATGAATAGTTATGCTTTTAGAGCAATCATGTTTCCTCTTTTTGTCTGGTTGTTTAGGATTATTTTCTCTTTTGTTGTCTCTGTAGTAACATGTTGGAGAGAAAGGAACATAAAGCTAGTGACTGCAGTTTCATTAAAAATAGTATTTATGGCTTTCTTGATAAAAGCAGAATGAAAGCAATACTTAACTCTCACCAAGTTTTTGTAAAAAATATTTTACTGGATTTTCTTTAATTATCAATTTTATCATTATAAACTCAGGTTAGACTTCAGTTATTTTCATGTTTTGTGTTTAGCACATTTATGATTATTTTTAACAGTCTATAAACCTCACAGGTTAGGTTAGGCAGATAATACTAAGGGTGACTTCATTTTGAACTATTTTGTCTCCTTAGTTAATATTTTCATTTATTTAGTTCTCCCTCCTGATCCATCAGCCTTCTAAGTGTAATAAAACTTGAGATATGAACAGAGGGTTATCTTAGATAACTCAGAAATCTTTTATTTTTTCAATTTTTAGTTAGATCTTAAATTTCTTCTTGAATTTGATTTCACCCAAATAATATTCCAAAGGCAATCTATGATACATTTTTCTTCAAATTCTGAAGTTTAAAGTGCATTTTTATTTTCTGTATTATGGATTTGCTTTATATATGCAGATAGGTGTAAGCATATATACCCTAAACATATATGTGGACATGAGTTAAATGTAATGTGTTTCTATACAGACTCAAGAAGTATGTTTTTATTTCTTCTTCTCTGCTTCACTTGTTTTCCCAATCAATAAACTATATAAAAGTGTTGACAAAAGGGTGGAGGGAACAGTGTGGAATGAATTGTATGGGTTCCTGTGGCTTCCCATTTATTCAAACAGAAAAGCCACAGGACCAATGGACTTTCCTTGTGAGACCACTGAAACACTCTGTGAAAGGTACTGAAGCCCAAGAGGCGGTAAAAATCTCTTTTGTTGTTATTAAAAGAATGATGGCTAAAGTCTGCACTTTAGCAAGATGACAGTTTGAAACGTTCAGGGTGATCATATACACGAAGCAAAGAGAGAAACTACAAGGTTATGAGATTATTCATTGAACCCTTGGAACGTTACATAAATTACTGAATTAAAAACTGAAACCAGTACCCTCATAAAGCTCTCCTTATGTGCCAAATATTGAGCTAAGTACTTTTACTATATATTTTTTAAAAAATTTTATTTATTTATTTGAGAAAGAGAGAGCAAGACAGAGAGAGAGCAAGGAGGGGGAGGGCAGAGGGAGAGAGAGAGAAAGAATCTCAAGCAAACTCCTCACTCAGCGCAGAACCCGAGGCGGGGCTCCATCTCACGACCCCGAGATTATGACCTGAGCCAAAATTAAGAGCTGGTCGCTTAACCAACTGAGTCACCCAGAGGCCCCAAGTACTTTTACTATATTTTCTAATTTAATTTACGACAAATTCTTATGTGAAACACAGTAATTTTATAGTTAAAAAATGCAGTGCTCAGAAAGAAAATAACTTGGGGCGCCTGGGTGGCTCAGTGGGTTAAGCCTCTACCTTCGGCTCAGGTCATGATCTCAGGGTCCTAGGATCAAGCCTGGCATTGGGCTCCCTGCTTAGCAGGGAGCCTGCTTCCTCCTCTCTCTCTGCCTGCCTCTCTGCCTACTTGTGATCTCTGTCTCTCTGTCAATAAATAAAATCTTAAAAAAAAAAAGAAAGAAAATAACTTGTCCAAATTTGTAATTGTTGAGCAGAAAATCAAATCCAGATTTATAAGATTATAGATCAGATATTACAATACTCCCATCTCATTTCTATTTTATTTTCAGGGTTTTTTTTAAATAAATTAAAGTAAAATATGACATTTTAAAAATACTACAGAGTTTTCTTTACATTGTGTTCTGAGTATATAAAATGACAAATTATCCTAGATGTAAGTTTTCAGTAAAGCTTATGATAAATTTGAAATTAAAGTAATGATAACAGAGCTGTCTTACAAAAATTTACCTAATTTTGTGGACCACTGGCACTTGATTCTCTGTTATAAAAGTGTGTATTTTGTTTCTATTCAGCATTTTGTTTTATTAAAATCTAGAAATGTGCTATGTGGTTCATAAAGTTATTGATATCTTAATTTAATCAAGAGGATTTTATTTTTTTTATATTAACTATAGAGGTATTCGAGATTTTTATTTATTTATTTCAGAGAGACAGAGATAGTGACAGAGAACACAAGGGGGGAGGAGAGAGAGAAGCAGGCTCCCCACTGAGCAGGGAGCCTGATGTGGGGCTCTATCTGACTCTGGGATCATGACCTGCATCAAAGGCAGATGCTTAATTGACTGAGCTGCCCAGGTGTCCATAACTATAGGGGTATTCAAAACAGGATTTAAACAAAGATACCTTAGAAATTTTTTAAACGAGTTTTTTTCAGATTTCTGAAACTGGTCCTTGATTTTAATTTTTTAGGAAAAATAAAAAGCTTCATATTTCTATTTCTCAGACAAGGCAGAGACACACTAATAAACTTTACACTAATTATAGCAAAAAAATTATTTCTGTGACAAATGAAAGGCTCTATTTTTCAAACTTTAAATACATTATGTAGCCACAAGAAGTAACCTATGAGAGTTAAATGAAAATTTTATTCTAAAAATAGTACTTAGCAAAATGTAGAAATTGTAAGCTTTTCCATACATTCAAATCAATGGCTATTAACATCTTCTCGACTATCACTTTTTTTTTAATTTAATAGGAGAGGAACTGATGTGATTAATATATTCAGGCAAGCCCAAATTGACCTTTAAAAATTCTGTTACATTTATCAATTTTGTATGATGACAAGTTCCTTTTGGCACTTTATACGGTACAAGTAAATGAGTAAAAGAATGACGATCTAACAAGTTAGAGTCTTGTACAGTAAGTAGAATACTGGTCTGGTGATTAGAACACTTAGTTTCTATCACTAACACTTCTACTCTGTATAGGATCTGATCAAGTTGCATAACATTCTTCACCTGATCCGTGCCTAACATACAACTGGGGTGTTAGCATGCTCTTGCAGAGGGTGCAGCAAAAAAGGATAACTGATGTTGAAGGTTATACCGGCGAAAATTAAAAGAATCAGTGTTCTTGAATAAATGAGAATGAGGCTCAAGTTCAAATGGAGTCTTGATGATGGATTGAACAGGGAAAACAGTGAATAGAAAAGAAGGCAGAATTATGGAATCTGGTACAGGAAGAATGGTAGAAGTGAACTTTGAGATTCTGATTTACTTTTGTAGTTTTTAAAAAGCAATCCAGGGGATTCTAGTGCACAGTCATTTTTGGGAACTAGGATTGGATTATAGGATGAGAGGCTGAGACTGAGATTAGAGGACAGGGTCAAGGATTTGAAAATGAAGGATGGCTGAACTATTGACATGTCTAGAAATTATCGAAGGATTTATAGTATAAAGATATATAATGATCTATGTACTGGCAAGAGTTGCTGTAGTCTAAAGGCAAGAACTTCAAAAGTAAAGCATTTTGAGGAGGTTAGGGGTGGTCACTGGTCAGGAAGCAGCAGCAAGGAACAAGGAAGGAATTAGATAGAAGAAATTGCATTTTAATCTGTAAGGATATAAATAAATGTCAATAGTTATGATGTCAGCTTCTTGTCTGTACAATGGGACTGCAGTAATTAACATGTAATATATTTTAATCTCTTCAATTCTATCATTGTTATTTAGCTTTTGAACTTTTGTGTCTAGTTTTCTTTCCCATTATTGCTTCTAGCTTAGTGACTGACCCTATTTAAAGCCCCGTAAAAAGGCTAAGCGTCACTTCATAATTTCAGTCCAATATTTGCCCTAGTTTACTTAGATTACAAACTTTGCAATTGGCTTCACATTATAATAACTCATGGAATTTAAAATGGTAATGCCCAGCTCTACTCCCTCCCCTGAATGCTATTTTAATTGGCCTGATAGGGAGTTCATTCTCAGTATGCTTAAAAGATCCTCTTCTGATTCTAATGTGTTGCTGGGTAAAAGATCCTAGCCCAAGGCGAAGGAAACAACAAAGCATTAGGAGCACCTTAGCTAAAAGCAAACAAACACACAAACAAGCAGTGGGCTGTCAGCTGACTCTTCTCTGTGGTTTTCCTCAATCACCAGCCTACACAAAAATTAGAAAACAAAGCATTTAGGGCTACTTTTCCCTACCTTAAATTTCTTGCCTTTTCCTCTATTTTCTGGCCCTTCCTGCTTTTTGTCCTTAACAGATACTATTGCTCTACAGACCACATTTTGAATAATTTGTAGATTATTGTGAACTGTTCTTGTACTCACTTTCCCCACCTACCTTTTCTCTCTCTGTCTCTACCTCCTTCCTTCCTTTCTTTTTTTATGTGCTTCCAGGAAACTCCTCAGTTGTAAGATGTACTTTAATTCAAATTATCAACAACACTAAAGTAAACCACGAAGACCTGAAATGTGCTCTTTTTCAATACTTCCGTCCCTTTTTAGACTATTATCACATATCATTGGGCATTCAACCTGAAGAAGTCAAATCAGTTTACAATTATGTATGTCATATTTTTAAGCACTCATGTAAAATCCATTATTTCTACCTTAAGTGTATTTTGTTTGGCACAAAGCTTTAATTGTTGTTGCAGATGAAGAGTGACCATACTCTCAATAATAAAAAGCATTCATTGAAAACCTCATGTACACTATTTTAGATTAAAAAAAAAAACAACTCACTTGAGTCTTTTCATGTTGCAATTACCACTTAAGAAAAATTTATGAAAATTCATTATTTTAGTTATGTTTGAGTTTGGAATACCTCCCTATCCACCTTGATAAAATGAGTATTTCATGGGAAACCTGCAGTAAGAGCAATGAAAATGTCATTACACTTTTTAGATAGGCTAACATCAAGATGAGTTTCCAAATATTCCCTTCATGCCATGGAAACACCTAGAGCAAGAGTGCTCAAACTGTGCTGTTAGGAACCAGGTTTGTGTTTTGTTTGCTTTCCCCACTAGAATTTCATAGTATTTTTAGAGAAAGGAGAGGAAGGCTCTGCCATGTCTCTGGCCCATCTAGGTCTCATAATTCTACCTCTAATTAGAGAACCAGAGATGCCAGTGTACAGCCATTTGACATTTATTGAATCTATTCTTAACATTTTATTCCTTTTATTTTTTTAAAGATTTTATTTATTTATCTGTCAGAGACAGAAAAAGGGAGCACAAGTAGGGGGAGCAGCAGGCAGAAGGAGAAGCAGTCTCCCTGTTAAGCAAGGATCCCAGTGGTGTAGGATGTGATCTCAGGACCCTGGGATTGTGACCTGAGCCAAAGGCAGATGCTTAACCTACTGAGCCACTTAACATTTCATTCTTGAGTAAAGGGTTTGGTTGTTATAAAAAAAAAAAAAAAAAAAAAAAAGGTGGGTGCCTGGGTGGCTCAGCCCGTTAAGTGTCTGCCTTTGGCTCAGGTCACTGAGCCCTGCATCAGGCTCCCTGCTTAGCTGGGAGTCTGTTTCTCCCTCTCTTCCCTGCTCTTTCTCTCTCTCACTATCTCTCTCCTTCTCTCTCTTTCTGAAATGAATAAATAAAATCTTAAAAAAAAAAGTCAAAGTCTCTGGCTTAGAGGCAAACAAGGTAACACAGGTCTGGAAGAATTTGCTGAGTATTGATAATAGACCTGTGTGTTTGTGTGTGTGGGGAGGTGTAGTCCTAAATTACAATACCTGTATTATGAATTCTAAGAATATTCTGGGGGCCCACACAGCACAGAAATTGGTCATCGTCTTCCTTATAAAAAGCAGAAGGATGAGGCTATCCATGAAGGAAGCAGAGAAATAAAAAGTTAAATGCTTTAATCATGGTGTTAACTTGGTTGAATTCACCAGTGTACTTAGTCTCTCATAAAGCATCTTAAAGAAAGCAACAGGAAAACATTTTTATTTAGTAATGGATATTGCTGTGAATACTGGATGTATTCTTTTGGAAGTCATGCTGATGATCCAAACAACTAACATTCATTTTCAAAATAGAAAACAAAATTTTGCCATGGAATTTGAAACACAGTTGAATCTATTATTCTGATAGTAATTGAAACTGCTTTGACAGAAGATATGAAGTTAATATAAAGTTAGTACTAACTTGATAGAGAATAAAAAGCTAGGGGCTTAAAGTAGCCATGTAGAGCTTCTGATGTTTCAGGAAAAAAATAGCTTAGGCACTCTGTTTTGTTCATCTGTAGACAGGCAGTATTTGAGTTCAGGAAAAGAATAGTACCTGGATTATTGAAAAACTTCGTCAGGCTCCCTGCATAGCAGGGAGCCTGCTTCTCCCTCTCCCTCTGCCACTCCCCCAGCTTGTGCTCTCTCTCTCTCGCCCACTCTCTCTCTCAAATAAATAAATAAAATCTTAAAAAAAGATTACTGTTGTTTATAAGATACACTCCAGTCTGATTATGAAGCAGATTTGAAGTCCACATTAACTATTCACTACCCGGTAAGTATTTGAAGTTACTTGATTTCTTTTTTGAATTAAGTAAAAATTCAAAAATTTCAACCTGGAGGGGAAAAATTATTTTGGGATAAAAATAATATAGAAAGACTGGATAAGAAGTGAAATTTGATAATGATTCTATACAATGGCATATATATTTTCATAGAAACCTGGAAAATGCAGATTTATCATTCCCAACTTTCAGATATTTGCAAGTGACTCCAAAGGTCATAGACATGGGGTTATTTTTAGTTTTTTAGGAAGCTTCTGTATGAGAATGACGCAGTAAGCTGGGGATGTGGACAACTCAGTTGCTAAGCAGCTACCTTACAATGCATGTCAATTTGGTTTTTTCCTTTGTTTCTGCCTTTACTAAACCTCTTGTGATTAGACTTAAATTACTTTTCTTAGTGCAAATGAAACAAAAAAGAAATCCAAGTGAAAGGCCGTTCATGCTGGTGGAGAAGTTTCAGAAGTGGAAATTTTTATGTAAATTTGGATAAATTTAAGTGGAAGAGGTGAATTGTCCAATAGTATATGGATATGTTATACACACATGCACACACACATACACACATGCACACATACACACACACAAGTTTAGACAGTGCCCCAGTAAGCATAAAATTCTTCCTTAACTTATAGACAAAACAAGCGTAAACTGATTAACTCATTCATTTAATGTCAGAAGATATTCATATGAAACATGAGACTTTCACAGAAACACAATTCTAGGGTAAGAATCAAACTTCTACATATTGATTAAATGAAGGAGTTGACATTTAGGGCACATACACTTGCAAGCACTGACATGAGTATACGATTGTTCAGGGACTAAAATAAAACTTCCTGTGTGTAATGGGAAACCAAGAAAAGAGGAATAATATGCTCATATTTTCAAGAGAATTATTCTAATCTTTTGAAGAATCTCCTAGAGAGAAGTGTAATAAGACATATAGATAGATACATACATAGATACATAGATACATAGATACTGGATGATAAAACTTTCTCAAGCATGCATAGCTAAGGATAAGCATGTCAAGGCCAGATCATCTCATCAGTTTATGGGTAGAATGACTGAAATTTAGATTAAGAGAAGCTTACTAATTATTCTACAAACCAAAGGTTAGTAAGGAGTCATGAATAGTGACCTGTTATATGCTGGAAGTCTAATAAATAAAATGAATGATTAGCTAAAAGTACAATTAACTTTCTAAGTTTAATTGCTTGGGGATAGAAGCAGAAAAAAATTTTTATTCATTCAACAGATAACGGATATTATACAGGGTCATCTGTAAGCCACATGTTTATCTTAATGTTCAGATATTTATTGTTCTTATCATATACCTCCTGCCTCTTGACCAGGATGTAGTACATATAGGCAATATATTGTACAAAGATCACATGTGCCCTTTGAATATAGAGCATGATGTGAGGGGATACTGAATGAAAATACATAATAAGGAAACATTACGTCGAGGGAGTCCTGAACATTAAATGATTCTGGGGAGCTCTTTGAAAAGAAATAAAATTATTTCAAGGGATAATAACATCTTAAAAATAAAATATGCTGTTTCTAAAGCAGATGGTAAAATTACTGAGTACGATGTTTAAACTGAATTGGAAGAGCTGATTTAAAGGAAACAAAGGAGGAGCTGTTGGAAGATACAGGAAATGTAGTTAAAATTGTCAAAAAGACAAAATTGCAATATTGAAGAATTAAAAGAAGATACTTGAGAATTTATATAATGTAGTAAACATTTCTAATATGCTGCTAAGCTGCTAACCAGCAGGTAATCCAGTTGGCATTGGCAAAGAAAAACAAGCATACAGACCCTTGATATCACATAAGAAATAAGTCTCTCTCTCTTTCACTCCTTTAAAAGTTGCTAATCATGTTTTTAAAAATAAAATTTACCCCTTTTTAAATGGCCATTCCCATTAGTCACTAATAGCCTCCTTTTCAACCACCTCCTAAATATTTTCCACCGACTACTCCATTAATTTATTTGCACTGGATGAAGCAGTCACTTATAAGAATGCCAAGAGAAGATGTGATTCATCCTACTATTTATCCACTAATTTTTGGTAATTTTTCATCAACTACAGCTGTATTTACTAAATGATCCACAGGACAAAGAGTTCATCTATTTTCATCACCAAAGTATCCCATGAACAGCATCCTAACACAGATTCCAACACAGATTAAATATTTAAAAAATATTCTTGGATAAATAAACTACAGTACTTAAGTATGTACTATATGCAGCCATTATCCTCTTTTTTTCTTATTTTTCAGCCTTAACATCATCAACAATATATATACTCCCCTGTATTTATTGCAGCATTATTATTTTTTTAAAGATTTTATTTATTTATTTCACATAGGGAGAGAGATCACAAGGAGGCAGAGAGGCAGGCAGAGAGAGAGAGGGGGAAGCAGGCTCCCCACTGAGCAGGGAGCCCGATGCCCGGCCTCCATTCCAGGACCCTGAGATCATGACCTGAGCCGAAAGCAGAGGCTTTAACCCACTGAGCCACCCAGGCGCCCAATTGCAGCATTATTTATAGTAGCTAACAAACCGAAGCAGTCTGTCCATCAATAAATAAATGCATAAGGAAGATGCACAAATGTACACACATGTGCACACACACACACAGGAATATTACACAGCCATGAGAAAAGAATGAGTTTGTATCATTTGTGACAACATGGATAGAGCTAGAGGATACTATGCTTAGTGAAATAAGTCAGAGTGAGAAATACAAATACCATAATTTCACTCATACGCTCAATCTAAAAAAAAAAAAAACAAAACTAAAACCAAATGAATAACCAAACAAACAAAAGACAGAATCAGACCTATAAATACAGAGAACAAACTGATGGTTGCCAGAGGGAAGGGAGGGTAGAGGATGGGCAAAATGGGTGAAGGAGACTGGGAGATACAGGCTTCTAGTTATGGAATTAATAAGTCATGGGAATAAAAGGTACAGCATAGTGAACATAGTCAATTATATTTTAATAGTGTTGTATAGTGACAGATGGTAATTACACTTATGGTGAGCATAGCATAACATGTAGAGAAGTTGAATCACTATGTTGTAGACCTGATACTAATGTAACATTGTGTGCCAACTGTACTCAGGTGAGAAATTTTAAAAAATGATTGCCATGCTTCAGTTTAATGGGCTGAAGAAACATATGGTTCACACTATTGCAGTGAAGAGTGATACCACCATATTGGGAGATGTAAAAGGCTGACATACTCTTTTTTCCTCCTAAGTCACTAATAACTACTAATTACTGCTTACCTACTTACAATTACTATCACTCCTTAATACTATTTCCTCTTTATCTCTCTAGCCTTTTAATTTGATAGTCAGAAGGCTCAGTAGTTTGAGGAGATAAATGCAACCTTATAATCAAATAAGATAAATACAATCTTATTTGTAGTATTTTCTATATAACTAAAAAAATTACCTATCAAATAATTCCAAAGAAATCAAAAAGCTATTCCCTTCATTTTGTATTCGTGCTAATTCCGTTGTGGTGTCGTCCTGTCTTATAAGCCAAAGAATGTGTGTGTGTGTGTGTGTGTGTGTGTATGTGTGTGTGTGTAAAATCTAGATAGTATTTACTAGAATGGACTTTCAAAACTCATCTTGTATGCTGTTTAAGCATATGTGTTGATTTTTGTGTATTTTTTAAATTAAAAACATAAGATTACTATTTGTATTTTATTTATTTTCTCCTCCATAATGCTGTGATTTTACATTTATTTTCATTAGTATTTTCTTCACATGCATCTCTTCTTCTAGACAGTATGCACCATGAGAGTGGGCACCAGGCCTATTATTATTCACAAGTTTTCCAGTACATAATTGACATTTTAAAGTATTTAAAAAAATAACTGAATACAGGGATGCAAAGAGAATAGCAATCTTATTTGTAGTATTTTCCAGATAACTAAAAAATTACCTATCAAATAATTCCAAAGAAATCGAAAAGCTATTCCATTAAAAAAACCGTAAATGTATCTCCCAATGCCCACTTAAAAAGACATAAATATTTCTTCCATATTAACTATACTAAAGAAACAAAGACCAAAATGAACATTTCCAGTTGATCATATACTTGCAGATTTTTTTGCATTTCATTTTTAAAAAGATAGTCAAAAAGTTTAAGAGGAAAATCTATGGACTTTGAATCTAACCAAGCATAATTTCAAGTATTTGCTTCCATGGCTAAATATCTCAGGACAATATCTTTTTGAAAATCAGTTCCAACATTAGTAAAGTAGGCAAAATTTAAAATTTCTCACAGGATTTCTGGGACAATTTAAAAATATATCATGTATATTGAGTGCAAAGCAGACACACAAACAAAAGAACTTTACTTTTCTCTAACCCAAATTAAGTTCTATGTTTTACTTCTATTCCCTAAGATTTAGAAAAATACCATTAGGTGCATGTGAAGATATGATGCTCACAACACAGGCTGTTAGGAGTTATTTGTGAATCATGGAAGTCGACTAGTGATATATGTTGGAAAAATGAGATGGAGCAAAGTAGGAATATAGTTTTGGTCATCATGCATTGAAATCGATCTCTAGTGAAACTCTATGTTTTTCTCCATATAGCCTATTTCTAAGGTCCAGCTCAGGATCACAGAAATGATTCTGCTTCCTCAGTGAAATTCTTGGAAACAATACTGGATTGGACTCTGTATAGAAATGCAAAAATATTTCCAAACGAGATGCGTGTAATAAAAGAGTCCTAATCTAGGGTGCCTGGGTGGCTCAGTCCGTTAAGTGTCTGACACTTGGTTTCAGCTCAGGTCATGATCTCCTGGGTGGTGAGATGGAGCCCCATGATGGCTCCGTGTTCAGCATGGAGTCTGCTTGAGATTTTCTTCCTCTTAGGAATGTGTACAAGCTCTCACACTCTCTTCTTCTCTCTCTTCATATCAAATAGATAAATAAATCTTTAAAAAAAATAGTCCTAATCCAAAAATAGTCAAAAAACAATTTTTTTAATATTTTGCATTCATCCTGTTCTTTAAAGCATCTGGTTTGGTTTATTACAAACCATACTATTTAAACTACATCATTTACTTTATTAATTAAAAGATTCAGTACACTATAATTTAGTGCTGCTGAAATCTACATTTTGACATAGTAATGTTTTATCATTTTAATACAATTTGTAATTAAATGCATAGACATTTACAATCCCAAATGTAATATATACATACGTGTACATGTTTGTGCACACTTTATCTTAATTGTCAACTTGTCTTAATAATGCTGTATAATATTATGGTTAGGTGGAGGGAACCTCAATGTAAAATAATAAGTCAGTATTACTTAATTCTATGTGTTTATGCTTTTTGAGATTCTGTAAAAAATAGCACATACACTTTCAAGACCGAGTTGGTTGTAGAACTTAGGCTCAGAAGGATTTCTTTTCATAATTGTTATGTCAGAAAAAAATAAAATAGAAAAATGAATTCTGCATTGTCTTTGTTCTTTTCCATTTGGTCAAGCAATACATATGTGTAAGTACTAGTGATAAAGCATTTATTCTTCAACTTTTGCAACTCTGCATCAATTATTTTCCTTCCATTTTCTGTTATTTTATTTTTCAGTTCAATGCTGTGAACAGATTCAAAATGCAAACTTAGTTTTTGTCTAATTCTAGATATTTCAAAACTATCAGAATAGTCACATGTGACTTCAAATACACACAAGTATTATAGAACTCTTTTTCTTATCTAAAAAGCTTTTTTGTGGTCATTAGCATCTTTACTTTGATTACTTTAATTGGAAGAAAAACTTATTTTTGGTGTTTTGATATTGTTAGAAAGCTAATTTCAGATTATAATGATAAACAATAACACTGAATGTATATTTAGAGAACTATATAAATAGTTCATTTTGGGTGGTATTTAGATGGAGAGAATAAACTGACATATTGAATGCATTGATAGATCTCTACGTTTCTCAGTCAAGATATTCATTTATATAAAAAACTTCTGCATTATATTATTCTTACTGTAATGAGGCTATAATTTCAATGGGAAGTACATTACCTAAAGCAATGTATTACATGATGCTGATTTAGCTTCTTTCATATATAATTTGACTTTTCCAATCTAACTCTAAATTAGAGAAAGCGATTTATAGATAACTTAAAAAGAAGTAAGATATGACAATGATAATAGTTATCAGGTCTATTAAGGATAAGGTTAATAAGCAACAAGTATATTTGGGGTTATTTATATGCATCAGTGAGTCAGATAAAATAACCAAGAATCATCATGTTTTCCCCTCAAAAAAATTCTGTCAGCTATTATTTTTCCTAACTTAGACACCATGGTTTGATAAAAGATAACTAATCTATTGACAATATCAGGGCTTGTAAGAGAGAAGCTGGATTTGAATTCACTCTGTCAGATTCCAGACTCCAGTTCTTTCCATTATATCATGATGCTATAATCACAATGAAATTTTTTTATTCTCATTCCTTTATATTTCCATATAAACAATGTATTATAAAATGAATCACTGCTTTGGTGAAATGAGAACCAGTAGAGAATAAAACATTTAATATACCTTAGTACAAAGCTTCCCTTCTTCATGTCTTCTCCTTTTATCTTTTCTAAGAATTATAACTGTTGAAAGGAATATTAGTGTAAGTTATTTGTGGAAATTTCTGAGAATAAGTTTTGAACTCACTTTTATGTTTTCAATTAAAATGGAGGGACGCCTGACTGGCTTAGTAGAAGAGCATTTGACTCAATCTCGGGATTATATATTTGAGCCCCATGTTGGGTGTAGAGATAACTTAACAGTAAAATCTTAAAAAATAAAAAAACAACTTAAAAAAAGAAGGAAGATATATTGTCACCTTCTATAATTTGTTAACAACTCAATCTTTATTATCATTCATTACTAAGTGGGTATTTAACGTTAGATGCACTATATAGCTTGTGTAGAAATCTATGCTTTAATCCAAATTTGAATACTTATGTCTAAAACTCAAATTCTAAATATAATTAAAGATACACTTTGGGGTTGCCTGGGAGGCATAGGTTAAGCATCCGACTTTTGGTTCTGGCTCAGGTGAAGGGTCATGAGATGGAGCCCTGAGTCTGGCCCTGTGCTCAGCATGGAGTCTGCTTAAGATTTTCTCTTCCTCTCCCCCTGCTCACATGCACACACACTCTCTCTCTCTCAAATAAAAAAAAATATGTATATATGTTTATCACTTTGGGATGTATGATATAGGTCTGTGGTTTAGGTATAAATCAGGAGTAAAAATGATTAAATACAGACACATACTAATTTTTCAAATCATGTTTATGCTATGATAGTACAGTAAAATATTTAAATAGTTAAAAATGAACAAACTTAGGGTCATGTGGGTGGCTCAGTCAGTTAAATCTCCGACTCTTGGTTTCGATTCAGGTCATGATCTCAGGGTCCTGGGATCAAGTCCAGCTTGGTGCTCCACACTCAGTGGGGGTCTGCTTGAGATTTTCTCTCTCTCTCCTCTCTCTCTGCCCACTCTGAACCCATTCACGAACATGTGCTCTTTCTCCAATAAATAAATGTTCAAAAAAAAAATGATCAAACTTAAGATACCATCTGAAAGAAACTTCTGTGATGTCTTTCAGTACACTAAATAGGTAAGAAGTAAATGGGCATCAATGCCCCTAGTGAGAATTATCATTTTAAAAAGGCCCTGGGTGCCTGGGTGGCTCAGTGGGTTAAAGCCTCTGCCTTTGGCTCAGGTCATGATCTCAGGGTCCTGGGATGGAGGCCCACATCGGGCTCCCTGCTCAGCGGGGAGCCTGCTTCCTCCTCTCTCTCTGCCTGCCTCTCTGCCTACTTGTGATCTGATCTCTCTCTGTATGTCAAATAAATAAATAAATAAAATCTTAAAAAAATAAAAAAATAAAAAATAAAAAAGGCCCTTTGAATTTATTTTAATTTTTGACTCTTCTAAACCATATAGAAGCAAATATTATACTCATTTCAATATTTAAATTTTTCCAAGTAAAACTATTAAAGAAAAATATAGCTGGTAAAGTCTATTTAAATCATGCTTTTTCTACATAGGAGGAAAATACTTCCATACATGGACAAATGTACCGGATTAACTTCTCTTCCTTTCCATCCGTGTGAGTGTACAGTATGTGTAAAAAAGTTTTGTTGTTGCTGTTTATAAAATAGCTTCATTTCTAGAGGTGAAGGTAAAACTAGCATTCCCCATATTGCCACAGAGAGTCATTCCAGTAGTTAATTTGCTTTTATTGACTTCCAAGGTTTCCTACTGAAAAATTTTCTGGCTGGTGTTCTTAAAATTGTAGTAAATGTCTCCATCTTTGCTCATTCCTCTGAAGTTAAAATATAGTTTTCAATCTCCTCCTTGAGATTTATCAATTTGTTATATTTCTCATAAACACAAAGTATGCTTCATTCAACACTTCCAAAATGCTAAATGCATTTTTTGTCAGTTCTCCTTGGCCTGAAGCCATCTGGGACAAACTTTATTATATATACACAAACTATACATACACAACCTTGGACACACACGAACATATATTTAAAAATAAATTGATAATCACCATTTTTTTTTATTTCTCAAAGAAAGGCTTTAGATACTAGATTTAGGAACATCATTGCCTTATTATTGACACCTGAAAACAGACTGCTGTTTTTGGCACTGAGAACTCAGTGGGTACAGATGATGAAAATTGTAACAAAATCATCAGTAGAAAAAGATCAGAAAGAAGCAAGAAGGTAGACATCATATTATGTTACATAGATAGCTGTCACTAAAAATGGATTCTGTACCTTTCATATTAGCAAATATTTGATAATCAATTTTTTAGTATTTTTATGTTTTATTGACAAATATAATGTAAAGAAAATTAGGAATATAGAGGCTATGTAAATTATAATCATAATGCTGTCTGTTTTTTCCCCATGAGACTTTAAATTTTGGAATACATTGCGTGAGACATGATTAGGGAAAGTGGATCTTCCACAGAATTTCAACTGACACTTAAAATCACTATAGTTCCTTCTTTTTTCATTTTGGTACATAGCAATGATTAAAAATAATAGGACAAACTTCCACTTCTGTCGAGATGGAGTAGACTGTAAGTTTCCCTATTTTTCAGGAATAAGTACAAAGAAACCCCAAAGACTCTGATAAGGAGTCAGAATGGGGACCCAAGGAATGACTTGGTGGTGTGTTCCCTAGTTTTCCTTATGCTTTCAAATCTCATACTTGGAGCTGAAGAAGCCAACCACTTGGGAATAGCAGTGGTGCAGACAAAAAGAAAAAAAAAATGAACAACAACAAAAAAAACCCAAAATAAAACAAACCAAAAAATCTGCAAAAGCCTGCACTGTTTAGTCTAAGAACCAGGAAAGATGAAGCTTATCACGAGAAAAAATATTTGGAAAATACCTGCCTGGCTCTAATACGGAAAATTTGAACTATAGTAGAATATTGGAAAGTATTTTAAAATCCTGTTTATAGTATATTAATCACTTAATTACAAGTAATGTTTCCTTATGTAACCACATAATTATTTTAGTGAGGTCGATGATACCTTTTATCTAGAAATATGGTATTAATTTTTCAAAGCAGTCTAAATTACCGTAAGTAACTTCCTGAGCCACTCCATTTTAATGTTTCTATTTCACTGACAGATTTTTCTGCTGCTGACAGTTCATTTCTCTAGGATCAACACCTTGTAGAAAAAAGAACATTATTCTCCCTGCACTATCAGGTGCATAAGTAAGATGTCAAATGCAGTGAACACTTCTCTACCCTAATGTGCTTCTTAAAATTTTGAATGTTAAGTCATATAAATATTCCTTGGGTTATTATTTTACTACCAAAGGTAGCTCTCAATTATATACTTAGCCTATGAACTTGGTAGAAATATTATAGAGGCAGCTCATTTGGAAAATATTTTAGTTGATATCTTTCTTGCTGTCTGTTATGGCAATATTTACTATACATAAGATATAAGAATGATACATAAGAATGCAAGTTCAATTTATTTTGATTCACTCATTTGTAACATTTCTGGAATTTGTGGAATTTATGTGGGCCTGATAGATTGAGGGGAATTAATAAAAACTGCTGAATACAAACAAATGGTTGGATTACTTTTCTGCTTAACAAGTCTTTTTCTTAACTTCTATATTTTAAAAGCCCTCCAGGGCGCCTGGTTGACTCAGTTGTTAAGCATCTGCCTTTGGCTCAGGTCATGATCCCAGGGTCCTGGGATAGAGCCCTGCATCAATCGGGCTCCTTACTTGGTGGGAAGCCTGCTTCTACCTCTCCCTCTCCCCCATGCTGGTGTTCCGTTCCCTCTCTCACTGTGTCTCTGTCAAATAAATAAATAAAATCTTAAAATAAATAAATAAATAAATAAAAGTCCTCCAAAATACGGAAAGTAAGCAGGAGAATAGACTCTATCCCAACCCCAAAATTCAATAGTTATCAACATTATGCCACACTTGCTTGTTTATCATTTCCTTCCTTTCATCTATCTTTCTTTTCTCCCTTTCCTCCTTGACTTTCCTTTCAAATGTAAAATGGCTACATAATCTTCCCTACTTTTTAGCATCCCATTTTGTAATTTTTCTCATCAAAACGTCAGTTCTATTTCTTCACACCTTAAATCTGGAGTTGGCCGGTGACTTGCTCTGCCCAAGGGGACATTAGTAAACATAACTTAAGCAGAGCCTTTATAAGAGCTTGCATATTGGACTTTGTCTTATTTTGTGGTATTTAGATCCCTAAGACCACCATGTGGACAAAATTGAGCTGAACTGGTGGAGGCTGAGGGGCTAAATGCAGGAACACCAAGACCAACAAATAGCCTGCCAACTTCCAGTACAAGTGAAACCATCCTAGATCATCCAGCAATTAGCTGAACCGATACAACATCAAATTTAAGCTGAGTTGTGCTGTTGTTACAGCAGTTTATCTACAAATTTGTGAGCAAACTCAAGAAGCTGTTGTTTAACCTATCAAATGATTATCCTCCTTTTTTCCTTTCTTCTTTCTTTTCTCCCTTCCTTTCTTCTCTTACATTATTTTATCCTTCTTATTCAATTCCTTTCTTTTTATGTTGCTCTACTATTTTTTAAACTCCTAATCATGTTACTTTTCTTATAAGTGCTTCTGTACATATCCAAATAAGGGCATTTTTTTTTACTTACTTATTTTTAAAGGTTTTATTTATTTTGAAAAAGAGAAGTGGGGGGCAGAGGAAGAGGGAGAGAGAATTTCAAGCAAACATTCATTAAGCATGGAGCTCAATGTGGGGCTTGATCCCACAACCCTGAGATCATGACCAGAGTTGAAATCAAGAGTCTCATGTGTAACCAAGTAAGCCACCCAGGCATCCCAAATAAGGGCATTTTAACAACCACAGTTCCATTATCTCAGTTCATATTATTAATAATAATTCCCTAACAAGTAATATCCAATCAATACTTAATGTTTTCCAGTTGTTTCAAAATATATTTTATTGCTTTTCATTAATAAATTATGAGATAGTGTTTCAAATAATAAATTACTTTGGAAAATTAATTGTCCTACCTAGGTCAGAACCCAGTGTCTCTTAAGCTTTGTATTACCTCTGAAATCGTTGTTCATTTCCTACCCACCAGCAGCTGTTCTTACTGTTCTTTTTGAGTCTAACCTTGTACATGTGGAGTTCAGAATTCAGGCAAGCATTTGAGAGAAACCCCTGAGCAGATTACCAGGGTTCTTTCTCCGTCGTTCTCTCATTCCCTTGTCTCTGGCCCTGCCCCAGAAATTCCAACCCCCTTACTAAGACAGTCCCTCTCCAATTGGCTGTATTTACCTGAATAGCAATTTGGAAACTATCTCCTCAGGAGGCCAAACCATGGACTCTAGTCCATGCTCAAGAATGAAGCTGTTAAAAAAACAACAACAACAAAAAAAGTAACAGACTCTCTCCAAGGTTATTTGTTATTTGTTTTACAATGTCAAATGTCTAGGTCAAGGCCCTATATTGTTTACTGTGTTTTATTTTATTTTATTTTTTAAGATTTTATTTATTAGAGCGAGAGAACATGCATGAGCAGGGGGAGGGCAGAGAGACAGAGAATCTCAGGTGGACTCCATGGTGAGCCTAGAGCCCACTCAGGGCTTGATCTCAAGACCCATGAGATCATAACCTGAGCCGAAACCAAGAGTCAGATGCTCAACCAACTGAGCCACCCAGGTGCCCCTGTTTACTGTGTTTATAAGGAGGCAAGGTCCTCTAACTGTAACTGCTATGTTAGGCCTGTGAGTTTCCATTTATGTCAGTTTAGGGTATTTCTATGGTCATATCTCACCAACACCCACAACACTGTGCAGGTGTATACAGTTTACATGCATACCTACACTGGATTTTCAACTACAAAAGAATTTTTGCTTTAACTATGTCTGACAAATGATAACCTTATTAGTTGACACTGGATTAATTTAGACAGGGTGTGAGTTAGTTATAATGTTCAATGTACGTATATTATAATTATTTTTGTTATTGTACTAGAGCCAGAATCAATATAATCCACATGGAACATTAATGCAAATAAGTGAATTACTATTCTGGGATCTTAGCCATGGACATGCAGATTAGTATTTGCAGGAAAATTTCATAAACAAAACCATAGACTAATTATTTCCACACTGTGAAGTAGTTTGTTCTAGTCAATTTTTCAGCTTTAATTTTGTCACTAATATTTTCTAAATTAAATTAGTATACTTGGGAAAAAATGACCTTCTAAAACAGTTTATGAAAGAGCCATAGTTTAACCTGAAGTATTAACCAGTTGTTAAATATATTTCTAAATTTGATATTCCCTTTTTAAAAATCCACTTAAATAGAGTAAATTCTCAATTACTCATAGCATTAAGAGTTGAGAATAAGAGCAGAATGTTGAAAAATTTTCATTGATAAGCCAAATTGTGGATATTTGATTGCTATACAAAAATGCACATAGATTTTCATTTTAAAATATAGTTTTATGGTTAAAACTAATAGCATTTGTTTATCCTATGAGCAATTAATGAATGTCAGAGTTAAAAATATTTATTTGATTCTGGGAAGCCATTATAGATTGATTGAGCAAACTAATTTCCTTAATGGAATTGGTCAAACATAAAATAAGTATTTCAAATTTTCCAAGTAATATATTGCATATATTATATATAAGGATCATCATACCCAGTAGTGGAATTATTGGATCATATGGCATTGCTATGTTTAATATTTTGAGGAAGCTCTGCACTATTAACCACAGTAGCTATATCAATTTACATTTCCATCAACAGTGCATGAGAGTTCCTTTTTCTCCACATCCTCACTAACACTTGTTATTTCTTTTCTTTTTGATTCTAGCCATTCTGATAGATACAAAGTGATTACCTCTTTGTGGTTTTGATTTGTATTTCTCTGATGATTAGCACCTACACATTTATTACAGTAATATTTACAATATCCAAGATATGGAAGAAATCCAAGTGTCTATTGACAGATGAATGGATGAAGGAGATGTGGTATATATACAATGAAATATTACTCAGCTATAAAAAAGGATGAGATCTTGCTATTTTTGACATCATGGATGGACCTAGAGGGTATTGTGTGAAGTGAAATATGTCAAAAGGGAAAGAAAAATATGATTTCACTTATACGTGGAATTAAAACAAAACAAATGAATAAACAAAAAGGAGAAACAGACCCATAAATACTGAGGACAAACTGATGGTTTCCATAGGGGAAGAGGGTGAGGGGATAGGCCAAATGGGTGAAAGGGTATGGAAGATACAGGTTCTTAGCTATGGAATGAATAAATCATGGGAATGAAAGGAACGGCATAGGGACTAGTCAATGGTATTGTAATAGTATATGGTGACAAATGGTAGCTTGTGGTGAGCATAGCATAATGTAGCATAAAGTATAAACTTGTTGAATTGCCATGCCATATACCTGAAGCTACTATAACTTTGTGTCTCAACTATACTCAAATTAAAAAAAAAAAGCGAGTTAGAGGAAAGTGCAAGTGGTTATAGGTTGGTAAAAACAAAGACAACAGAAGAAATAGCTATAATTCTCTTAAGTAAAAATGAAGCACTAAAATNTAGCTATAATTCTCTTAAGTAAAAATGAGGCACTAAAATGAAAATAAATGGGCGCCTGGGTGACTCAGTGGGTTAAAGCCTCTGCCTTCGGCTCAGGTCATGATCTCAGGGTCCTGGGATCGAGGCCCGCATCAGGCTCTCTGCTCGGCGGAGAGCCTGCTTCCTCCTCTCTCTCTGCCTGCCTCTCTGCCTACTTGTGATCTCTCTCTCTGTCAAATAAACAAATAAAATCTTTAAAAAATAAATAAATAAAATGAAAATAAATAATAACAGAAAGATCATAATATCCATAGATTAAGATATATTAGAGATAGAAGCATGAAGACATTGAAAGAGGGAGTAAATCTAGAAATAGTATAACCAGTTATGAGCTTTTAAGAGCTTCCTGTTATACAGAATATAGGTCCTCTGACCCCATCTCTAGGTTTGTGCATTTAATTAACAAATAATGCACTTAGTTTTCTGAAGCGTGTGAAGTGAGTTTAATATTTGTTTCCTCTATTCAGCTGCTCAAATATGCTTCAGAAAAGCAATGAAGGGTCTTATTTAATAAATGAAAAAGTTGAACAGAAATATAAAAAAAAGTCAGTAGTTGAAAAAAAGGGAAAAATCGTTAAAAAATAAAATTTATATTCCATATTATTTTCTAAAATTGAGTCACAAAATGTTTTAAAAAAAAACTATTTCTTTGGGATTTTTTCCCCACTTTTGAAATGAGTTATATATCTCTTTTTATAGGTTCCAAGACTGTTGAAAAAATATTCTGGATACAAATCCTTTGTCAGATAATTTATAAATATGTCACAGTCTGTAGCTACTTTTTAAATTCTTTTAACAATATCATTAATATAGCAAATTTTTAAAATTTTATGAAGTCCAATTTATCATTTTTTTCTTTTATAGATTGTGCTGTTAGTATCATGTCCAAGATCTCTTGCTTAACGCCTGACACAAGGGCATTATGAGGGAGAGAAGCCAGTTTCAACATGTTACCTACTGTATAATTCCATTTATATGACATTCCTGAAAAGATAGAACTACAGTGACAAAGAAAAGATCAATTACTGCCAGAGCCGGGGAATGGTATGACTACATGAGGAGTTTTATGGAGTGATAGAAATGTTATGTATTGTGATGGTTAAAGAAACCCTTACATGATTAAGACTCATGAAACTGTGCTCTTCTTCCAAACATGTCAGTTTTATGTATGTTAAGTAAAAAACAAAACAAAACAAAACAAAACCCCACAAATAAAGGCAAAAATAAAAAATAACTTTTACCACAATGTAAGTATATTTTACAGTAGATATTCCTGGAAAGTATATAAATAACAACTATCAATAATTAGACACAGTGGTGCCAAATTAAAATCAAATTGATTAGGTCACGGACTCTCACAAAAGCACCAATTAAGACATTTTGCTACTCAAGAGCTCAGTTGGGTCTTGTGTAGTAAATAAGTTGTCAAAAATTTATGAAATTAACATATATAATGTAAATACTAAACACTTCTTTTATTGTCTCACCAAGTGTAGCTAATAGAAATGTTTGTAGAAAAGAAGGTAGTACTGGTATCAGAGAGTCTCTGAGTGACCTTCCCGAAGAAACAACAATAAGAACAAACATGCAAGACTGTGACTACAAGGGCGCCTGGGTGGCTCAGTGGGTTAAAGCCTCTGCTTTCGGCTCAGGTCATGATCTCAGCGTCCTGGGATCGAGGCCCGCATCGGGCTCTCTGCTCAGCAGGGAGCCTGCTTCCTCCTCTCTCTGCCTGCCTCTCTGCCTACTTGTAATTTCTCTCTCCGTGTCAAATAAATAAATAAAATCTTTAAAAAAAAAAAAAAAAAGACTGTGACTACAAAAGAAAAAAAAGTCCTAAAAATATGAGCTGAGATACAATCATCCCCTCTAACAGTATTTAAATGGTCAGGAATTATTATCCTCATTTATTTCATAATTGGCTAAAGCCAAGCTTATTGTTAAGCAATAAAGAGAAGGATGCTTTGTTTTTTAAAAAAATATTTTATTGATTTATTTGAGAAAGAGAGAGGGAAAAAGAGAGGGCAAGAGCTGGGGGAGCGGCAGAGGGAGAAGGATAAGCGAACTCCCCACTGAGCAGGGACCCAGACACAGGTCTAGATCCCAGGACACTGAAATCACCATCTGAGCTAAAATCAGAGGCTTAACCAACTTAGCCATCCAGGTGCCCAATGAACGATGCTTTAGAAAGTGGGTATATATATTGTACATTGCAGCTGGTTCCTCAGTGTTCAGTAACTTACAGATTCTTGGGAGAGCAAACCACACAGTCAACCGGTATTTATCCAGTTGTTTACCTAGTTCTTTATTTATTCAATACAAATTGAACCAACAACAAACCTAGATTAGACCTAAAATTATTTTTCTTTACTGTCATTTGTACCTTCATCTTTATTTTCTTTATTTGTTTATGTTAGTTTTAGCAAATAATGAAGTCAGTGAATCTGTGCAGACAACACTTAAATGTTAATGGACTGTCTGTTAAAAGAGCACATAAATCCCTCTCCTTCATTTTTTTTTCCAGTTGCTGTTAGGTTGTTGCTAAAATAAAAAGATATTTCTACTAAGAACTTTTTGAAATTTTTAAGGTTAAAAAAGTCTGCATTTTTCAAACAGCAAAGAAAATAGAAGAGCTTCCAAGGATGAAATAAATAAAAGAAGCAAAAAGTTTTTTGTTGGCAGAGTGGTTAAAGAACGTGAATTGTTTTGAATTCATTAGGGGATAAGCAATGATACAAAAATAGACTGCCAATTAATAAGGAGGGGTGAGAAATTAATGAATCCAAAATGGCTGAGCTACTGAAACTGTTTTGTACAACTTGTTTTTAAATAAGAGAAATGAGAGAAATTTTAGGAAATAGTGATGACTTTGCAAAAATTGCTATTGATGAAACACAGGAAGAGGAATACTTGAATATATGAACATACCCAAATCAGCAAATTTGGATGCCTGGTTTCCAAGGACACAGAGCAAGTTAGCTACATAATACCAATCACTGAATCAACAATAATAAAGATGTAAAAATTATGTCAAAACACCTATATATTTATGTATTGTCTATGAACCACATTTTCTCAATTGTATTAGATACTACTTTTGATACAGTATGCTTTTCTATGTAACAAGGTTTTCTTAAACTCCAAAATGAATTGGGTACTTCTGTTTTTTCCAGTTTGTCAAAAGTGCAGTACTTGAAGTAAAATGGAAAATACTTTTGACTTGAAAGACTTGGATGCTGATGAGAAAGAGATTAAAAAACAGGGTTGAGAGTATTGGGTTCGTGGTTTTTTTGGGGGGGGCTTCCTCTCTACTGGATTAGCAAGGAACTACTCTGGGGTAGATGATACTTAATCAGAAAGTTACAAAATGAGAAGGATCTAACCATATGAAGTATTGAGGGGAGACTGCTCCAAAAGAGAACAGTATATCCAAAACTTGAGTGAAAAGCTTTTATGTTCAAAGAAAGAAAGAAGGTCTTCTTGGTTGGATTTTAGTGCCTGGGGTGATAGTGATAGGAAATAAGGGAGCTAACTGGATTAGATTATGGATGTTCCTAAGAAATTTCGATAGAAAAAAGCATTACGTTAAATATGTAATGTAAGGAGATAATCATCCTTAAATGAAAATCATTTCAGTTTCTGTTTCCACTACAAGAAAACTCAATGACTGAATAAGTTATATTAACATGGCAGAATGGGTTTTGTGAATGGACAAAACAACAGAAATAGATTAACTGATAGAGTAAAGACAAAGGGAAGTAACATATACAAATAACCTAAATCCCTAACTAGTAAAATAAACAGAGTTTCAATGAGAATTTGGATGAATTCTTCAAGGATAACTGTTGTCATAAATCTTAATGCCCATTCTCTTTCTTTTGTATGTTCTATAAGTCACCTATGATGAACAGAATTTTTTTTCTATTTTACAGGGAACTTAAGATTTTTTTAAGTAGATACTCTTTTAATTTTATCATTATTGTGATAAATATTTTATAGAACTAGTCAGATCTAATAGATCTTATTTTATTCTGATTAAAAAAATAAACATATTAGTAACTCCCATTTGGACATATGCTTATCATCGCACTGTTTACTTTTAGTGTCAATCAGCTAAGGCCGGGTGTTATTTTAAAAAGCTCAAACCTTGCCCCAAAGAATATTATTTACAGAAATGTTAACTCGGAAACTTTTACAGATACCCAATACACATTAACCCAATAATGGTTATGATACACATATTTTTTAAGTTGTGCAGAGTATTTTCATATTGGTTGTTTTACTGCCCCTTCTTTTCTCTCTTTTATATAGCAAACACCACTCATGGTAATTCAGGAATGGAGGACATTATGAAAAAAGGGCCTAGGCAGAGACTGAGCAGTGTGAGCTCTTGTACTAATATTTTGCCCTTAAACTGTTGGTTGAGCATTAGAAAATCATTGAATATAGCAGAAGCTCCATGGGTGAATTAAAAATCATCATGATCAAAAGACACAGCAGGTACCTTGTGGTCAGGAGCACATTTTTGTTTTTTTTCTCAAGTATTAACTCTACTCCTTATTAGCTCTAAGGTGGTGGATGGTTGCTTTGCCTCCTAAAACTGTGTTTTCTTCACCAGGAAAATAAGGATAGGAGTGCATTCTATGCATACTTGAGATAATGTGTGATAAAGTGCAATGTAACATTATTTTCACTGAAAATAAATGTGCTGTAAAGACTGTACTATTTCTCATACAATGAAGTTTCCTTTATTTTATTTATTTATTTTTTTAAAGATTTTTTACTTATTTATTTGACACAGAGAGAGAGATTACAAGTAGGCAGAGAGACAGGGAGAGGAGGAAGCAGGCTCCCTGCTGAGCAGAGAGCCCCATGCGGGTCTCGATCCCAGGACGCTGAGATCATGACCTGAGCCGAAAGCAGAGGCTTTAACCCACTGAGCCACCCAGGCGCCCTGAAGTTTCCTTTAAATGAGAGCCAAAAATAATACCATTAGACCTCAAAGCAAATGTCCTCCATACAAAAACTAACCAAAAACAAACAAACAAACAAGCAAACAAAATAGCCACTGGAGTCCCGCAAATACACTCTGATAAACTGCTTATGTTTCATCCTTTACTTCTATGCTAGTTATCAACTACCCCTCAACTCCAAATCCACCCTTTCTTTCCTGCTCTGTGATACTGGAGTTGCATCACTTAAATCTCTTTTACTCACTGCCACAGTATCAGGTTCTGTCAGTAGAGAGCAGTGGAGAGACACTTGAAAAGGAAGGGCTTTCTCTTCTGGTTCTTTTGCTTTCCTATTTTCTCCTACAGTGTGACATTCAGCTGCTGGCTTCCCAGCAAATTTCACTGACAGCTGCCTTCGTGATTCCCAGAGACTTTCTGCAGTGCCCTACCTTGGGGTTCCTTGCTTGCTAATCCTGACCTGCTGCAGTTTGCCAAAACTCTCTACCACCCAGTGAACCAGAGCCCCACCCTCTCCAGTGTGTGTGTGTGTGTGTGTGTGTGTGTATAGAGACCCTCTTTCTTTCAAGTTTGCTTCTTTCTTTACTATTCTCCCTAAACCTTAGAGACTGTGGCTGCTTCCCATATTTCTGTCCCTCTGTTTAGAGTTCTCTCTAGCCTCTTAATAGCTGATTCCCTGTTACTAGTTAATAATTCTTTCTCTAAAAATTATCCCCTTTGGGCTACTGGTATGATTTCTGAATCTTGAATGGACTCTGATTGGTATAACTTTTCATACTTAAGATGAAAGATATTAAGTGTAATGTAAACTTGGTAAGTAACTCTAAGGCACACAGAACTTTACAGATCGGTGATTATTGTTCTTTTTTTTTGGTGATTATAGTTCTTAATACTAAATGCAGCTTCAAGCAAATTGAGTTTTACTGGATAAAAGCAAATTTGAAGTTTATGACAGATTTCGAAAACATTTCACAATACATTGGGAAACAGCAGTGGAATGTAAAACCTTTGAATGGATTAGAAATACTGAAAAAAACAGGAAAGAGTATACAAAAAGAATAAAAATTCTGTTGGAGTAAAAGTCTTGGTCCTAGTTTTTAAATGAAGATTCTTAAATATTTTTTGTTTACTTTTCAAAGGTTACATTAATTATGAATAAACTTAGTAATTTTTGCATATTGCTGGTATGTAAATGCACACATACACACTTAACCTTGTTCCTATTCATATTTTCTGATTGCCTACCATGCTCTCTAAACCTCTCGACAAACTAATCAAATATCCTTTAAATTGATTTATAACATTTTAAATTTATGTTCCACAGTAATTTTCCATATGTTTCTCATCCTGCACAGAAACTAATTCCTCTTCAATTCTCATTGTGCTCACCAAATGCTAACACAATTTAATTATTATTCTTTTATCTTTTATGCCACTAACATAAGAAGTTGATAATTGGAATAAATTAATTTTCTGCTTCTAAAGTGAAGAAAATGGCTAAATTGTTTTGTTCTGAGCATTTGCAAAGTACTTAGTATAAATATACATAGTTACTGATAACAAATGCAATGACTTAACTCCCTGGCAGCTTCCCCTGAACCTCAGACATAATGTATTGTCACAGTGCAGTGTTAATGAACATTAGCAATTATATATGCAAATTTGGTTTCAATTTCTAGATTAGTCCATTTCTTTAAAATCCATTCAATTTAATGTGTTTTCATTTATGTATTTAAATAGAAACATTTAAGAAATAATAATTTGTGCAATTTTGTTTTAGGATTTAAGGAAACTCAAGATGAATACTAAATGGGCATGTTCTTTGAATTCCACATTATTTTTTTCTGCTAAGACTAGGATATCTTTTTATATAAGAAAAAAAGACATGATTTTATCTTATAGTATCTCTCAACATGAAAATATTCTCTAGCTGACCACTCAATAAAGAGAAATGGTAAATTTTAGAGAATGGATTTTATTTCTGGATCAGGATTTTATTTCTGGATCTCTGACATGCCCCAGGTATACACATGATTCATACATGTATTAGGCATACACTGAAACAACTTAATTCACCCTCAGAAAACATCTTCTCTTGTTTTTTGGCGAATAGTTGATGTACAGAGATTATATAAAGGTGGAAAAATATTGTAAAAATATTTTTATACTGAGATATATTGGTATAGCATACAATTATTTTATTTATTTTTTACTTTACTTTACTTATTTATTTTTTTGCTAAAAGTGAAGATCCTTTTAATTTTTTAGAAGGAGGTACTTAGAAGGGTTAAAATGCTTAAAATTCCACAGAACTAAGGTTAAGGGGGGACCATGACCAAATAAACACTTAACAAGGACATGTTTTGAAGCTCTTTAAAGTAGTATTTTTGAGTCAGGAAAATATCCAAAGAAAGATGATTCTTCTTGACGTGCTTCTCACTGAACAAGACCTTTATTCACCTTTGTATGTATCAAGTGCCTAGTCCAGGTATTTGAACTCCGAAATAATTTAATGTAATTCACAAAGGACACTTTATCATATATAATCCATTCATATGGAAATAAGTTTTTGATGTCTTTTAAATTCATGATTCCCATGACCATTTCAGTTATGATAAATTAGAAAATGGCAAGAAAGATTCTTTGAAATCTCAAAGTTAGAAAAAAAAACTTGAGGGAAGTATATAGTAAGGGGCTTCTCAAATATGAAGCACAACTATCAGAATCTTGATAAAATACAATTTTTCAAGTTCGAGGTTCAAGGTCGAATCCTTAAACCTTCCAACATCAGCAAGACACGATTTCTGAATATTCTTTTTAAAAAGCTCCGATGAACTCGTATCATGTCAAGAGCAGGTGTCTCCCAGCCAGCGCTGGACAGAGGCCTGCAATATTTGCACTGACTCCAAACTCAGTACATTGTCAGCTGTTTCCCTCGGTTCACTTGCAATCGGAGATGCACCAGGTTCTGCACCTTTTCAGTCCAGCAGTAGGGAAAAGTGTATCCAGCTCATCTTGTGTAGAGAAATAAACTCTAGTACCATCACCTCACACAAATCTTCAGACATACACCAACCTTTCTTTAAACGGAAGCTGAGTCGTATCAAAGGGGCCCTAGTCTTGCAGAAGCATCATGCCCCTGGGCTTCAGAAGCCTGCTCAGCTGTGGATAGCCTCCTGCACCTTGTTTGGAACAACCGCTCGAGTATTCGGTAGGTGGCTGAGGATCCAGGGAACTCATCAGCACAGATTTCCGGGTGGTTGAGTTTCTGAGTTACATTTTCTTCCATAGGAGGCATCTGTGTTTTAGGCCCAAAGCTATCTGAAGAACACTTGTGTAGTTCTTCTATTTTTAAACCAGGTCCGTCCTCACTGCTCTGACATTCACTCCTCTTGTTCTCTGAGAACAAAACCTTTAAGAGATTTTGGTTTTGGCTAGTGCCCGCTCTGGGAATTGGTAAAAAGCCAATGTCTGTCCTTTAAAGACCCATTTTCATGGATTTTGTAGAAGTCATTCCAATATATGTGGTCACTGATTTCATAATTTCATAATATTCGCTTAGGGACCCGCTCCCAAACTGCAGCCAGCGTGCATTCAGTGTAGGGGTGGCCGTGACAGCGGAGCCGGACGTGTACACAATTATTTCAGAGACTATATTCACATGGAAGTGTGCTCATAGTATATGGAAAAATTAACAATATTTAAAACTGGCTATTATATACACATTTTAAATGAAAGTAGAAATTTAGAGGGATAATCACCAAAACTCATAACAATTATCTCTAAGAGCTGGTATTACAGAGCGAGGATATAAAGATAAATTCATTTTCTTACTTATGCTTTTTCCCTGGTGTTTTCCACTTGACATGTAAAATAGTCATGATAAAACAAAATAAAAATTATTTCAATTTTGAATAAAAACTAAAAATGATGCCAACATCTATAGCTTTGTCTTATATGCCATTCTGATGATGTTCTCAAAGAAGTAATCAATAATACTCATTTTTGAAATAAATAGACATGTCATTTGAAGAATCATTTAGCTCGACTCGGACTCCTTAGCACTGGTGATGGTGGAGGGCACGTTGGTCACAGGTTTCTTATTTTGATGGATTTTATCAGTCTAAGCAATGTGTATAATATATAAATATGCTTTTATTATATAAATAGTATATATATATATACACTTACACCGAAAGTTTCTTGAAGAACCACTTCCTTACAGGTTTTCAATTTCATTTATGAAATAAAATGCCAGGAAGTAAACTCATACAAAAATAATTTCAGAATTGAGGTCAACTCAGATGTATTCCAACTAAAGTGTACCCAATCTCCCAAGATCATACTGCTTTAAGAAAACTAAAATGTTCTAATTAATTGTACTCCCATATAGTGAAGATTATAAATACACTCCAGTTCTGTGCAAATTAAAAAATCAGATGCTTATAATACATACAATTATATGGTATTTTCTACCATGCTGTTATTTTTTTGAAAAGTTATGTTGAATTCATCTCTTATCTAAATTGCTCCTATAAGAACCAAAAGTAAAAAGAAAAGTGAGAGGAGTTATTGGTAGTTTTTGTAATAATGGCTTTGCTGAGTCCCAGTATTCCTTGTTTTTATTATTAAATGACTCTTCCTGAAATAATGCTGAATAAATAATCAGGTACATACACTAACTTTCTCATTTAATCTATTGTTTGAAAATCCTTACTTGTATGAAATACTCATTTTTAAATGCTCTTATATTAAATTATACTTGCATATACTTTAAAGAAAAGTTTCAAGCCAAAGAATAAGATCAGAACTCTAATTTTGATCCAGATTAATAAAATATTATAGTATACTGATATAGAAATGAACCTAAGAGACAATATTATAAAAACCGATTTCCAGCAGTGACCAAGGCAAATCTGAAAGTTGTGGAAAAAATATTAGGAGTTTAGAACAGCTATAATTGCAATGTAATATTTTTAGAAAAAAAGTATTTTCAGTAAAAATATAACAGTGTGACAGTAAATCTTACCACTTTGCAATAGGAAACTTTAATATTTTGGTCAATATCCATGAAAATATCAATATTCATAGACATAACAGGATACCAATTTGTATAAATTTGATCAAACTCTAATATTTTTTACTGTAACTAATCATAACTACCACCTTTAAAATTAAGAATATGTAATTCCCATAATAAATATGAGATACATAACTTTGCTATATAATTTGTACTAGAAATTATACAAATAAAATCAAAGGCTGTGAACATTGCTTAATGGAAAATTTAATTTCGAGTTGTCTTTGTTGAGCTCACACATCAAGACTTCATAGATAACAAAATAAACATTTTAATAAGAATAGGGATAGAGGGTAAGAGAGTGATTGAGGATTAAATAGGAAAAGTACTATAAACACACACACGCACACACACACACAGACACACACACACACACATTTCCTATTCTCAATCTTAGTGACCAATTTACCTATGTCTGATAAGCTCTGAAAATAAGTCTCAATGTCCATAGACATATAAATATATTATATATGACATATATAAGTTTGTAACGTAAGTATGCATGTATATGTACTTGAATATATAATATGAGTACATAAGTATGCATGTAGATGTGTGTATGGGAATACACACACACATATATATATACACACATATAAACACATGCACGTTTAGAGAGAGAATGAGAGAGAGAGAGACACCTTTTCTTAGATAAAGAGAAATGAAAAATGAGAAAGACTTCCTTTCAGGACATTGTTCATTATTATTCATGGAACTCATGTAGTGTTTATGGTATAAAAATGTGCAATGGCTGCAATTTTGTATATGAGTATAATATAGATCAAAAGAAAAAAAGGGAAGTAAATCTGGGCTCCTACTCCAATTTTTATAACCATCAGTTGGCTTCTCTAGATCTCTGGCCATTTTTTTTTTTAAGATTTTATTTATTTATTTGACAGAGAGAGAGATCACAAGTAGGCAGAGAGGCAGGCAGAGAGGAGGAAGCAGGGAGCCAGATGCAGGCCTCGACCCCAGGACCCTGAGATCACGACCTGAGCCGAAGGCAGAGGCTTTAACCCACGGAGCCACCCAGGCGCCCAGATCTCTGGCCATTACATAGTTACCAGAACAAGCTGGAGGTAATCAGAATTACCGTCTGATTTTAAATTCCTCAATATAATAAGGCATATATTTTAACATTATAGAAGATGCGTAAAAAAACGCAATAGCGTTCTGAATCTGACATCAGACTATCTGGCATGCTAGATATACTCTTGGGCAAGTTACTTAACCTCTTTCTGACTTTTTTCCCTATTTGTAAAGTTAGGGTTATAAAAACTAATCTTTATAATTACAATTTTAGACACCAAAAAGTATGGAAATCAACTTTGATTTTTGTAATATATATCAACAACCTCAAAGAAAAAAAATAGAGAACGTTCTCAACTTTTTTTTCCTTCCAATATGACAATGTTCTATCATTTTATGAAATAATACATATTCTTTCAATAAACAAGGAAGACGAACTCAGATGATTTATGTTGTCATATTTAGCTACTTATTGTAGGTTATACTAAGAAAAGAAGAATATTAAATTACTTAAAAATTTTGTAACTGGAACAATGATAAAAGAAAAAAAACAAGTTTAAAGTTGTGCCACAATTATTTTATTTTTACTTTAAATAATTTTTGCTGAAATCTCACACAAAAACAATGTTTAGAATCTGTTCTCCCCCACATCCTCCCCCAAATTGATTTCATCCAAATAAGCAACTGGTGTGAGAGTGAAATGATTTTTCCCATGCATTTTCTTTTCTTCTTTTTTATTAAATATTTTATTTATTTATTTGTCAGAGAAAGAGAGCACAAGCAGGGGAAGCAGCAGCCAGATGGAGAAGCTGGCTTCTCGCTGAGCAGGGAGCCCAAAGTGGCACTAGATCCCAGGGCCCCTAAACCACAACCGGAGCTGAAGGCAGATGTTTAACTGACTGAGACACCCAGATATCCCTCCCAGGCATTTTCTATTTGTGGTCCCAATGTCTCTCCTGCTGAAGCTGTATATAATATAAGTATTTATTCAGTCTGCACATATTCTGAAGTGTTATGTGTACTTTATGTAGATTTTCGCAAAATTAAAGTTCTCTGCTTCTGCCATAAAAATCAATAATAAAGTAGAAATAAAATAACAATAGATTAATAGGTATAAAATAACACTTGATTTGACTATTTGAACAGTAAAATTACTAATACTTGCTTGTTAAGATAAGCATTATACACAATATTCAATGTTAGTTAACATTAAATATGTAATATCCTCTGAAAGGGAGGTTTCTATAAAATAGAAATATTTTATTTCAGGAAAATTGTAGATTTAAGGAAATCAGGACACTACAATGTTTTAAAAAATAAAGTTCTGGGCGCCTGGGTGGCTCGGTCAGTTAAACTTCGGCCTCCAAGGGGCCCCTGGGTGGCTCAGTCATTAAGCGTCTGCCTTTGGCTCAGGTAAAAATCCCAGGGTTCTGAGATTGAGCCCCGCATCAAGCCCTGATTTGGGCTCCCTGCTCCACAGAAGGCCTGCTTCTCCTTCTCCCTCTCCCCCTGCTTGTATTCTCTCTCGCGCTGTGTTTCTCTCTGTCAAATAAATGAATAAAAAATAAACTTCGGCCTCTTGGTTTTGGCTCAGGTCGTGATCTCAGGGTCCTGAGATCAAGCCTCATATTGGCTCTGCATTCAGCACAGAGTCTGCTTGTCCCTCTCCCTCCCCCTCCACTTGTGCACATGCTCTCTCTCTCTCAAATAAATAAATAAAATCTTTAAAAATAAATAAGGTGCCAATAAAACAAAATCATTAAACTATATATCAGGAGAAAGATAAGAATGTAAATGAGGAGACAATAAAAGAAAAAAAAACTAGCAAAACAAAATACTATGGAAAGATGAACTCACAAGGGAATAAAATAGCTGTTTCAAAGTCAAGAGAAGGTTGAAACACATAGGATAAGAAATTGCATAATAAAATAGCTTGTAGTAGCCATCCAGTACTGTATGATTAATAGAATGACAATCAAACACATATAAAAGCCTTAGTCAATTTGATAACTGTAATGTTAGCATCCTTTGGGGAAAGTAGATGTACCATCATTCCATGTTTGGTGACACTGTAAAAAGATAGCATCATTGATTAAGAAAATGGTGTCAAGAGAATAGAAAATCAGATGAGCCTGTTACCATTAGATTTTACTCCAAATCTGAATGTTGAGATTTTTTCTTTTATTTTTTCCGATATTACCTTTTAGAGTATAAGACATTCACCCGCAACTGAGATCTAGGGTCACTTTATATGAAGCACGCTTCTGCTATACTTAAAAGAAAACATTAAAAACTTACTGGTGGAATTTTCTACTTTTCATATAAGGGATACCAAGAAATCTTGGTGACAAGAATGAGATATTCACAAACTAGGTATTGTCTTTTCCACTTGAAAGCATGAGATTTTTAAATATATTCACACAATTTTAAAAGAATCAATATCCATATATTTTTAAAAATTAAGCAGTTACCCATATTTTAAGAGAGAAGTCAGGGAGATTGGAAGAGACTGAAGAAAGGAAAGTCTAAGGCAAAAGGAAACAGGATGTGGAGGGGAAGGAATTTCAGCCTTATATGTCAGTATTAGAATGGGAGACATAACTCTGCAAAAGATAAGAATCAATATAAAATATGCTTCTGCTTCTTGAGGACTTTTGATTTTTCATGGCCAGCGATGTGGAAATAGAAAAGACTAAAAGATATATGAAAGGCACAAATAAGTATTTTTATACATTGATCTATAGCTTTCTTCCAATATTGACTTTCATTTCTAAAATTCTCATTATGAGTGCACAGTGGGTCCAGTCACACCTGAGCTAAAAGTTGTGGGATCACTGTATATAAGCTTGTACTGAAAAGTGAGGTGAAATGAAATGAGAATTAAAGGCGGGCATCCCTGAGCTAGATGTGGAGACAGATGTGCTGGTTTGACTAGCACATCTTTGACTAAATATATGATTGCTTTCCTTCATCCAGAAGTTCTTACTTACTCTGGGATGTAGTTTGTTGAATTACAATCTGTCTGATAAGAGTAAGAGAAAAAAACAAAACAAAACAAAACTTAATTGATCCAGAAACCAAGAATGTCTTATAGCAACACTGATAGAAGCAGAAAGTTTAAGCTTGAGGTTTGGGCTGGAGTGTATAAATACATTTAATTACTACATGGAGCCAATTTATCTAGCGTAAATATTATTTTAGATAATTCCAGGGGAAAGATTAGAATATTTGATATTTTCTACAAAAATGTGAATCAAGAAATACTGAAAATAAAATGAATAAATTTATATTATCTATACTGTTAGTACAGGCTGCTAGTGAGTCACAAGTACTAGAAACCAAGACTTTTTTTTAAATTATATTTTATTTTATTATTTCAGTGTTCCAAGATTCATTGTTTATGCACCACACCCAGTGATCCATGCAATTCGTACCCTCCTTAATATCCACCACCAGGCTCACCCATCCCTCCTCCCTCCTCCCCTCCATAACTGTCAGTTTGTTTGTCAGAATCCACAGTTTCTCATTTTTTATCTCCCTTTCTGACTCCAATTCACTCTTCCTTTCCTTCTCCTAATGTCCTCCATTTTATTCTTTATGTTTCACAAGTGAAACAATATAATTGACTTTCTCTGCTTGACTTATTTCACTCAGCACAATCTCCTCCAGACCCGTGTATGTTGATACAAAAGTTGGGTATTCATCCTTTCTGATGGCTAAGTAATATTTCCTTGTATATATGGATCACATCTTCTTTATCCATTCATCTGTTGAAGGACATCTTGGCTCTTTCCACAGTTTGGCGATTGTGGACATTGCTGGTATGAACATTGGGGTACATATGGCCCTTCTTTTCACTACATCTGTATCTTTGGGGTAAATACCAAGTAGTGCAATTGCAGGGTCATAGGGTAGCTCTATTTTTAATTTTTTGAGGAATCTCCACACTGTTTTCCAAAGTGGCTGCACCAACTTGCATTCCCACCAACAGTGAAAGAGGATTCCCCTTTGTCCACATCCTCTCCAACACTTGTTGTTTCCTGTCCTGTTGATTTTGGCCATTCTAACTGGTGTAAGGTGGTATCTCAATGTGGTTTTGATTTGAATTTCCCTGATGACAAGTGATGATGAACGGTGTAAGGTGGTATCTCAATGTGGTTTTGATTTGAATTTCCCTGATGACAAGTGATGATGAACGTTTTTTCATGTGTCTGTTAGCCATTTGAATGTCTTCTTTGGAGAAGTGTCTGTTCATGTCTTCTGCCCATTTTTTGACATGATTATCTGTTTTTTGGGCGTTGAGTTTGAGGAATTCTTTATGGATCTTGGATATCAGCCCTTTGTCTCCAGTGTCATTTGCGAATATCTTCTCCCATTCCCAGCTCACTTTCAAATACAAGAGAGGGGCACAGAATTCTGTGTTGCTTTGCAGCTTCTTAAATGAGGTTCTCATTCACAAATTTTATGATGCCTTCACTTGATTAATGTCCTCCTTTTATAGAACTATTGGAGATCTCAATCAAACAATGAAAAATACAAACAAAAACATTCACTGAAACAAAACATGTCTTAGAAACTTCACAAATAGAATATCCACAGAATAAGAGCTCATGTAAATAAGTAACTTATACATGCATATATATGATTTCTCAAGCAAACTGCATATTTATGACAGTTAATTATAGAAAATTATTTTTATTTATGTATTTTTAAAAATTTTTTTATTATTTTCCCCGGGGGTACAGGTCTGTGAATCACCAGGCTTATACCTTTCACAGCACTCACCATAGCACAAACCCTCCCCAATGTCAAGACTCTCTTTTGATTTTTAAAAGCAATAATTCATTTAATCTTCACACCATCCTGTAATCTTGTTATCTCTATCACATATATAATTAAATTTAGCTATAAAGATTGAGAAGTTAAGTCCTGTAACTATCCCTTTTATAAAAATTAGAATTGACTGAATAAGTTTTAATCAGTCTAATTTTTTGTGTTTTGTTTTTTTAGGGATTTGGGGAGAGTATTTTTCAGGATTTAGGAGAGCTTCTAAATCTTTTTGCAGATACTAGGAAGTGAGCAAAGAGCAATTGTTATCTTTTAAGGGCTGGTATAATAATATGCCCTATCTATACTATATATGTGATATGCTAGACTTTGCATTGTATCTGTGTGCACTGCATACATAATAATCCTTGAAAATGATAATACAGGAGAGTTAGGGAAAAGAAAATACAACTCAATTTATTCCAGCCCTAAGGATTGAGGTCTGGAGTCAGGAAAATACTTACGACTAGGTAGGACAGTCAGCAATCATCTTGTGGACTAGGACTATCCTTGATCTCCCCCTTCTGCCCCATGTCTTAAGGGAGGAAACACTTTCTATCTCGACCTAAGCAAGGGGAATCTCACTACCCCAGAAAATTCACATATTTAGTAAGCAGATGATGAAAGAGTATTCTCTTTTTGGTCAGTGAGTTTTGAACAGATTGGAAAAGTAAAAAGTGAGCATTTGCTGCCCGCTTTATATCTAATATATGTTTTCATGTAATCTTCAAAGTAAATCCTAAGAATAGTTGTCCACATTTTTCAATTAAGGAAATTGAGGCTTAGGGAAACGATATCATTGTTTAAAACATTGAGTTGGAAAGTCAGTTTTTGAATTTGAACCTCTGTGATTCCATAAGTTATGGTATTTTTCACTGTACTATGATGAACATTCAACAAGAAGTAATTGAAACAAAGTCTAAAAATGTTATTAATTGTAAAGCAACTTCTGTTGTTACTGGTGGTAATCATCTAATTTAATCTATTTTCCAATGCTTTTATAGTTGAACAATTTTTTTAACTTTACTAGAATTCCAGTTCTAGAAAATATTTGAGAATAATAAGCTGGAAACTACTACTTGTAATGACATAAGATATTAATATTTATAGACCTCCCCCCCTATAATTCACCACCAGTGCTGCTTAATGAACAAGAGAGAAATTGGATGAGTGCATCCAAGATTCAAATGATATCCATTTTTCTACAGTGGGATCTCTAAGGAACTCCAAGTCACTGTAACTCTGTATCATTACTGCATACCAGGCAAAGAAGTTCCAAATTAGCACAGCCAATGCATCACAAATGTGCCTTCAGGTCACTTTCTTCCACCATGATAGCAGTATGAATCACGGTGACGCTGTCACAGACAGAGAATGCTTAGAAAAAAATGTTTCATTCTCACAATCCCTGTTCTTCATTGTGATACAGTCTAGCAAACCAAGCTGCTCCAGTCTCTCATTCTCTCTCCTTCTTTTGTTTTTGTTTTTATTCCAATGATGCACTATGAGATATAAAAATTATATCTCCATATATAATCATATCCCTAGGAAACTCATTATTTACTCTCTTGGATGAAAGTGACAGAAATACAAGTTTGTTATGGACATTGGGGAGGGTTTGTGCTTTGGTGAGTGCTGTGAAAGATGTAAGCCTGATGATTCACAGACCTGTACCCCTTGGGCAAAGAATAAAAATAAAATTAAAAAGTAAAAAACAATGTTGGGTGAGAGAAGCAACATAGAAAATAATACATATGATTCCATTTATATAGAGTTAGAGTTCAAGAAGAGGCAAAGCTAAATCATGTTGTTTACAGCTGCATGTGATAGGTAAAACTACATTTAAAAAGCAAGGAAATTAGGGGTGCCAGGGTGGCTCAGTTGGCTAAGCATACAGCTCTTGACTTGGACTCAGGTCATGTCCTCAGGGTCATGGGACTGGGCTCCACACTTAGTGGGGAGTCGGATGGAGATTCTCTCTCTCCCTCTCCCTCTGCCCCTCCCTTTCTCTTTCAAACTAATAAATAAATCTTAAAAAACAAACAAACAAACAAACAAACAAAAAGAAATACAAGTTTGTTTCAGAGACTTGGACCCAGGATTAGACACTGGTAATCTCAAGCAAATATCTGTGACATTTGAGAGATTATAAATAGGGGACTTCAATGATTCAGAGTGATAAAAAATTATAAATTTTAATTATGTGAAATATATTTATATATAATATAGTAATATATAATGTTATATATCAATATATAGTATATTATGTAACTATAATATATAATATATTGATAACATAATAAAATACACAATATAATATAATAAATATAATGATATAAAATATATTAATATATATTATATATACATATATATGTATGTGTATATAAACGTATGTGTGTGTATATATATATATATGTATATATATATACATATTACTTTCAGTCTTAAACCTGGAACAGTCCTGAGTCAAACTAGGTGATTGACCAGACTATTACTGATTAGATATTATTAACAAAGTCTTTTATTATGGGGATCTGAATGATGATAGAAACATTATTTTCTGTGTTTATAACATTTATAAATATTAATTGCTCCATGTTGATTTGCCGGTCCTATAGGGATTATCTCCTTAGCTTCTGAGAAGCAGGGTGGGTTTTAAAATACTGTTGTAGCTAGCATTCACACAAGGTTCCAAAGACTTCCAACTTCAGTGGGACTCTGATACCCAGAGAAGTTTTTTGTACTGCTCACTGCACATTTATTTTGCAGTTGTGATAGAGATATGGAGGTCAGTTAATTTGAAATCTGTCAGCATCCTGACCCATCTCCACTAATCTTAGGAAATTCACTGAATCTACTTTTCATGTGATGCTAATAATAAATAATAATAACTCTTCTGAACTTATTATTGGTGTGTTATTCATTTCTACAGATATAATATTTAAGAATAATTTATTAATCTAATTTGTTATTAATAGCAATTTAAACATGATTTATATCTTCCTCACCCAAAATTACAATGAAACAATACAAATCAAGCACAAAATTTAAAAAGGCAAACTGAATTAAACCAATGTCAAAATAGCCAACCAAAGAAATACAGTTTCCCAACACAGCTCCTTCCCACCTCCACCCCACTTTTTTTTTAAAGATATATGCACCCCTATATTTATTGCATTATTTACAATAACCAAGATATGGAAGTAACTTAAATGTCCACCACTAGATGAATAGATTAAGAAGATGTGATATATATATCATATATATGCATATACTTATATCTTATATGTGTATATATATGTATATATGTACATTTATACATGCATATATATCTTAATAGATTAAGAATGTGAATACATATATATCCACATATGTGGATATATATGTATATCCACCCCACTTCTTCATAATTCTCTCTCTTATACTTTCTTAGCCCAGATTCTTTTTTTTTTTTAGATTTTATTTATTTATTTATTTGACAGAGAGAGAGAGAGATCACAAGTAGGCAGAGAGGCAGGCAGAGGGAGAGGAGGAAGCAGGCTCCCTGCCGAGCAGAGAGCCAGATGCAGGGCTAGATCCCAGGACCCTGAGATCATGACCTGAGCCGAAGGCAGAGGCTTACACTGAGCCATCCAGGTGCCCCTTAGCCGAGATTCTTAAAAGAATATCAGTGTTACTTGGCAGTTGATTTTTTAATCAATAAAATGCAAGATTTTTTCTTTTTTGGGGGGCCTTACTTATTACAATCTTTGCTATTCCTTTCCCAAAGTAGTGAGATTTCTCTTTTGTTGTCAAATTCAGTGGACACCTTGAATTTGAAGGAATAAAGGGAAACAGATACCGTCAAATTGCTGTAAATTGCAAGAACTACTTTCATGAGAAATACAATTGACACAAGATGAAATTAATCAATCATTGAAGAAAAAATCTCATATAGGTCCATCTATATAGTAAAATAAAAGGTAACACTCATTTCAGGCACTCAAATTTGGAAATATATAAGGAAAATTTATGTTGAAATGAGAAGCAGTCTGAAGGCAAAATACAATGTATCTGAAGAGTAAAATTTACTGATGTTTTCCTCGTTTAAAAAAATTAGAATATAAATAACCAATGAGTAAGACTGCTTAAGAAATCTGCCTTGTTAGGACTTCCTAAATCTTCCTGAAAATACTTCTTGAGAAGCAACTGACATAGTCCTAAAAGAACAGAGATTAATATCACTTGAAAGTTTGCTTTGCAGGTTGTTTTAAGTAGTTGCAAAGATATTGGTAAAAATAACATTAAGGGATCAACTTTTCCAAAACTGGATCATTTAGGGTTGCAGACTAGAAAAAGAGAATAGAAATTCAAATCAAGGAAATTCTAGTTCTGAAGGTAAGAGCCACAGTACTTTAAAAGTAATCACTTGTCCCTAGATATAGTAAAGAGGTAGTGCCTCGGGCACCTGGGTGGCTCAGTGGGTTAGCCACTGCCTTCGGCTCAGGTCATGATCCCAGGGTCCTGGGATTGAGGCCCACATCGGGTTCTCTGCTCAGCAGGGAGCCTGCTTCCGCCTCTCTCCTCTCTCTCTGCCTACTTGTAATCTCTCTCTCTGTGTCAAATGAATAAAAAAAAAAAATCTTTAAAAAAAAAAGAGGTAGTGCCTCCAAATATTTTCAATGTTTCAATAAAATGATAGAAAATTCACTCCTTAAAATGAATAAAAGAAATATATCCACAAAACATAAAAAATATCCATACATATTAGATTGAAGAATAAAGTACTGCTTAATTGTCAGTTTTTCTTCTGCAACAAATGACAAGGTAGACATTTCATTCTTTGAGGAAAGTTAACCATTTTCTGTGATTATGAATAATAACACACCTATTGACCTTAATGAATTCCTGCTGAGTTATGGAAAGGCAAGTATGGTGTATTGCTTCTGGTTCATTTGTGCACATGCACACACACCTTGCCAGTTGTCATAAAAATGTTAGAGTGATCCCAGATACTGTAGTGGATGGAATAATAGCCCCCTCAAATGTTTCTCACCTAATCCTTACAATCCTAACATGTTTGCATATCAAAAGGGATTTTGCAAATGTGATTAAGAATTATGGGGAAATTACCCTGAATCATCTGAGTGGGCCCACTATGATCACAATGGTCTTTATAAATAATAATTATAAAAACCAAAAACAAGATTATCAAGAGTCAGAAAAAAGAGACATGACAAAGGAGGTAAAGGCTGGAACGATGGACTTTGAAGATGGAGGAAGGGGTCATGAGCCAAGGCATATAAGCAGTTTCTGAAACCGAAATTTCCACTGGATCCTCTAGAAAGAATGCAGCCCAGCCAACATCTTGATTTTAGCCCTTATAAGACTCATCTCTGACTTCTGACATCAAGATCTATAAGACAATGAATTGGTGTTATTTTAAGCTACTAAATTTGCGATAACTTGTTAGAGCAGAAATAGGAAGTTAATACAAATATAAAATAAATGGTACTATTAAAAATAGATATAAGGGCGCCTGGGTGGCTCAGTGGGTTAAAGCCGCTGCCTTCGGCTCAGGTCATGATCCCAGGGTCCTGGGATGGGGGCCCACATCTGGCTCTCTGCTCAGCAGGGAGCCTGCTTCCTCCTCTCCCTCTCTCTCTGCCTGCCTCTCTGCCTACTTGTAATCTCTCTCTCTCTGTGTCAAATAAATAAAAATCTTTAAAAAAAAAAAAGACTTATTCAAAATCTTTTAAGCTTTTTTTTTTTGGTTTGTTTGTTTGTTTGTTTTAAAGCAAACATCTCTTGGGCGCCTGGGTGGCTCAGTGGGTTAAAGCCTCTGCTTTCGGCTCAGGTCATCATCTCAGCGTCCTGGGATCGAGGACCGCAGCGGGCTCTCTGCTCAGCAGGGAGCCTGCTTCCTCCTCTGCCTGCCTCTCTGCCTACTTGTAATCTCTCTCTCTGTGTCAAATGAATAAAAAAATCTTAAAAAAATAGATATAAAATAGATTTTTAAAATAGAACTATACAGTCCCTTTTGAAAACGTTTTCTAATTTCCACTCTTGATAATATCACTGCTAAAGGAAGATGTTTCTTGGGTGCCTGGGTGGCTCAGTCAGTTAAGCATCTGCCTTCAGCTCAGGTCATAATCCCAGGATCCTGGAATCAAATCCCACATTGGGCTTCCTGCTCAGCGGAGAGCCTGTTTCTCCCTCTCCCTCTGCCTGCCACTCTGCCTACTTGTACTCTCTCTCTGTCAAATAAATAAATAAAATTTTTAAAAAATGAAGATGTTTGTTACAGTTTTCCTATATCAGCGCTTACATAAAATGTGAAGAACATGAATTTAATTGATAACTTGTACCTATAATTCATGTTATAAAACTAGCTTAAAAATAGCAATAAAATCGGGATTAATTTGTTATCTTCATAGATATCAATGTTTTCTTGTTTAAATGTTCAGGTTCAAACATATTTGAAGGATTTCGTACACAGGAAAATACAATCTATAAGATTACTTACATTCCTGTCATCATGGGACCAGGGAATGTCAAATAAAACCTAACTTATTTTAACAAAATGAGAGAAAATAAAACTCTAGACTCTATAAAAGAAATTTCATTATTGGTATTGTTGATTGTGTTTGTTGCCTTGAGATTTGGTATTGAGAATTGATGATTACCTGATTAGGTCTTAATTCATATTAAGAAAATGGCCTCTGTTGTTGTTGTTTGTCAAATGGCTTCAAACCTATCTACTGTCTTCACAGGAATGAATGTAAGTTATGTGCTGGCAAAGCCTCACACGTAATACCCAGAGAAGAAAATGATGGCATGAAATATGCATATGCTATTCAGTAGACAGTTCTAATTATAATCTATTGACTACAGTAACAGTGAAACCAGAACCATCTGAAACCAGAAGTCTACTTAGACTATCTAATACTTGGCTATAAATATTCATTGAAATTTCCACAACAGATTATTTATCTCAGTTGCTGCCACTACATTGGCATTAAAAATTGGAACAATTCTGGATCCGGTGATAAGGATTTTCTGGAAAGTGTTATTAGGATGCATTCTCTTTATTCACAGAAATTGATTTTTTATATATTGATCAGAAGCAAAGTAAAGCAGGTTTAATATTTTGAGGATTTCAACTCAACTCCTTTCGAAAGTAATTTTCTCTGTTTACTGGTCCTAAAATGTGATTTAACCGAGTTCTTAAAGTCTATCTATTCCATGATCTTGTCATCCTTTTTCTCAAATTGCCATCTCAGGCACATCTGATTTAACATTTTCTTTGTTAAGTAAACTTAAACTTTCCTGATTTTGAACATTCCAAATACTACATATGTAAAATATTTCCATCCTGACTAGACAGACTATCACAAATCTCTCCAAGTCAGTTTTAGACTTGAATATTAAAGAGCTTTTGAAATATCATTTCCTTCAGATACTTCACAAATCTCAGACAGCTATTTTAGGTCAAATAGACTCATCTACCACCCTGCATAATCTGCATGTGGATTTATTCTATTTCTTCTGATCTATTTTTTTAAGGAAAATAAAATTACCTGGCAAAATACTTTAGATTTTATTTGACATATAAAATTAGTCACTTCTGGGACAATATAGAATACAGAGATAAACTATCTTTCTATAAGTATCATATGATCTTAAGGAATAGCATTTGATTAAAATTTTTGTTGCATATATACAAGGGGCTTGATAAAATAGGTGAATCTGAACATAGGTAATATAAGAATGGAGAAAGGGAACTGATAAAACCCAGGGACTCCACATGGGCAGCCAAAAGAGTAGCAGAGGAAACAGATAAATTGATAAACCCAAAGTTCATCAGAGGGATACTGTATTTAGACTCACCACCTGAAGAAAATTAAAACACTAATTCAAACAGATATGTGCACATCTATGTTTATTGCAGCATTATTTACAACAACCAAGATATGGAAGTAATCTGTGTCCATCCATAAATGAATGGATAAAGAAGATGTGGTATTTACACCATGGAATGTTACTCAGTCATAAAACGGAATGAAAATGAAATCTTGCCATTTGCAATAACATGGATGGAGCTAGCACGTATTATACTTGGTGAAATAAGACAGATGACAGAAAAAGACAAATACCGTATGATTTCACTTATATGTGGAATCTAAACAAAAGTAAACTAATGAACAAACAACAACAAAGAGAAACAGACTCATAGATATAGTGAAAAACTAGTGGTTGCCAGAGAAGAGAGTAGGGGGACAGGTAAAACAGGTGAAGGAGATTAAGAGGTATACACTTTCAGTTATAAAATAAGTCATGGAGATGAAAAGTACTGAATGGGGAATGTAGTCAAAAATACTGTAATAAATTTGTCTGATGACAGATGGTAACCACATGTAAGCATTTGTTATGTATATAATTGTCAAATCATTTTGTTATATACCTGAAACTGATAAAATATTATATGTCAATTATACTCAATTTAAAAAATTGCTAAGAAATACTTACTAAGAATGACCTAGGGAATATGTCAAAATACAGCAAACTGGTGTGTTCTCCACACATTATGGGACAGATCAGATACTTAAGGGGATGGGTTAAAGACTAAAGAATTTCGGGTCAAATATAACACACATTCATTAAATAGACATCTGGGATCTCAAAAAAGTAGATGTCTTACTGAAGGTTTGGTAAGCACTTGGTGGGCAAAGGCCAGGAATGATATGTTTAAGCTATGTACAGGACAGTTAAGAAATTGTAAATTTGTCCCCTCCATTTATAACCTTGAGCCCATTCAGAAACACTGATTGAGGAAAATGGATCTATCCTAGAGGGTGGATTATACAGCACATTGGTGAAATGAATGTGTAGAGAAATATATAGCCTGATTTGTACATTTAAAAATGCACATACCCCTATAACTTAACAATTACACTCTTACACTCTTAGATACATATTCTTGCACTTGGGAACAAAGAGATGATACAAAGATGCAAAAAAAATTTTTTTTAAGTCCATAGTAACATCATTTATAATGGAGGAAAACTAGAAATAACCTTAATGCCCCTCAACACAGGTGTAAGTAAATTACTTGTGGTGTGTTCAAAAAAGGAATCCTCAGGAAAAATGAAAATGAATACATTATAGGTATATATATAAACATAAATAAGTTATATAAATAGAAGGTAGAGTTAAAATCACAAAACATATGTAAAGTTTAAAAACTGTGTATGTTGTTTAAAATATAAACATATTTTAAAACATAGATAAATAATAAACACCTAATTCATCATAAGAATGCTTCTTGGGAGGGGTGTGCAAGGATAAACCAGCAGGAAGACATGTGCAGTGGACATTAACAGTAACTATAATATTTTATTTTATTTTCTAGAACTTAGATTTTCCTGTCTTAGATTTTACACCTTCGATGTCCAAGCTAAATTCAACAAGATTTCAAAAATCCCTTCTTCTACGCTAGTTTGAAATTCCATCTCTGTCATTGCATCCATCACTTCTTCCAAGGTTTGTAACAGAATCTGTTGCAAAGTCTGCAAGTCTTCAGACAAATTGACACCCTCATTACCCATCCAACCTTACTTTTAATCACTCTCTTGCTCACTCAGATCTGATGTGTTGCCCTCAAATATGTTCCTCAAATGTACCAGGGGAGGCCCTGTTGAAGTAACTTTGTACTCTCTAGTTCTCTAGAGAGAACTTGGTGTGTTCTCTCTAGAAACATCTGGTCCTAGAATTATATGCATGATTCCTATCTCATCTTCTTCAAGTACTTTGCTTAAACGTTACCTTAGAGAAGCTTTCTTTTATCGATCTGTTAAAAAGTCAGTTCCCCACATCCATCCTCCCTATCATTCTTTATTCTTTTAATATTTTTCTTCATCAGACTTATCATCTCGCAAACTACATATCTTACTGATAGGCTTATTGTTCTCAGCCCTTGAAGACAAAACAAAATTTTTGTGCATTTTTCTTAGTGCTATAACACATGGTAGGTACTTGATATATTTTTTAAGTGAAACAAAGGGTTTCTGACTCAGGTCCTACATACTTGATATTTGAATGTATGTTCTAGAAGCCAAGAGACTGTTGACAAACTCCAATTCTCTTGCTCTCATGTTTGTTGAGGTGCAAGAAAATATACATCAAGGTGTAGAGCCAAGTGACCCAAATCCAGTTTCAAAGTTGTCTCCTGCAGCTTCCTCACTGCATTTCCTTTTTAAATCTATTAGAAGACTTTCAGTGAACCTTGCATCTTCCTGTTTCTCATGCATTTAATCATTCATTTCTTTTTTAGACATTTTAGTCTCATACCTCACCTTCTCTTCCGCCCCCTTGAAACCCAATAAACTTAATCCTTAAAATAAAACTTCTTATAGTCTTAAAAACTTCTACATTGGGCGCCTGGGTGGCTCAGTGGGTTAAAGCCTCTGCTTTCGGCTCAGGTCATGATCTCAGGGTCCTGGGATCGAGGCCCGCATC
>LNAC01000862.1:419220-494312 GCA_002007465.1 Ailurus styani | reverse complement strand
GCCTGCCTCTCTGCCTACTTGTGATCTCTCTCTCTGTCAAATAAATAAATAAAATCTTTAAAAACAAAACAAAAAACAAAAAACAAAACAAAAAAAACCTTCTACATTTGTCCTAAATGCACAACTTTCCATTGAGAAACAGTAGAAGAAAATGATCTGCTATCTTCTTGCATTGAGAAAAATTAAAATACTGAGGGGAAAAAAAGTCTTCAATGAACTATATTTTTATATTAAAGCAACATATAAAGGGCCATAATTGGTTAATGGTTTGCTCTTAGTCTTTATAATTTGTATCTTTTTTGCTCATTTTCCTTAAANTGCAGGCCTCGATCCCAGGACCCTGAGATCATGACCTGAGCCGAAAGCAGAGGCTTTAACCCACTGAGCCACCCAGGCGCCCCAGAAGAACATATTTTTGCATGGGGTCAGGGACCTGAATTTTGCCTTATTAGCTCAGTGGGNTTTTGAAAATATGTAGACCATACCATTGTATCTTGCCTTTGTGCACAGAAGAACATATTTTTGCATGGGGTCAGGGACCTGAATTTTGCCTTATTAGCTCAGTGGGTTAAACAACTTAGCTGATTCCTCATATAAAATTATTTTAAGTTGTCTGAACTACTGATTAAGCAAAATACAGCCAAATTATACTCAAATGTAAAAGGCTGAAAACCTATTTATATGTGCCAATATAAATATTAAAAGAATAACAACTTCCAATATTTAAGAAATGTTATACAGAATAGTTCAATTTTAATGAAAAATCAACATTTTACATGTGAATGATATGAGAAATTTCTCTTTTAGTTGCAAATTTTAATACTTGCTTCTGTACAATACAAAAAATAAAAGATTCAAATTCAATTACATGCTTTGTTCATCATTTTTATGTTATACTAGGTATCTTAACAATAGAAGAATATTTGAAATCATCATTGCAGTGTCCTGCTTTTGTTTCAAGAGTATTAATTATTCACATAGGAGGAGGAAAAGCTAAGGCATGATGATTATAGTAGTCTCCCAATCAATTGATTATCCAGAGTTCACATCACTTAATTATAGGTTATAAAAAAGAAAAGTGAATGACTTTTTCTGCTTGCATTATTTGTTCAAATTTACCATGAATTTTAGTCTTTTTTTTCCTTCAGAAGAGAATGCTTCTACTTATTTTTAGTGAAAATGATTTTTTAAATTCTATCAATAGCTTGACATATCTAATGTGTGAATCTGACAGGAAAAATATACCTTCTTTCAAGAGATAAAAACAAGTTAAGTATTCTGATAAATATATATTACTTCTAGGCAGTTCAATCATATTATCAAAGTGTTCTCTAAAATGGAGGGTTAGAAACTCTAACATTCTATCCCCATTTTCCTTCAATATGTTGTCAAAGAATATTAACAATTTGAGTCCTGTGGTGACAATGATGTGGTCAAATGATCAGGAGAAACTAAGTAGAAGCTGGGGTCATATTTTAATAAAAAGGGCAGTCAGTCAGACTAAATTTGTACTGTTAGGGGAAAGGGGAAATTAATATGCTTATACTTAATGAAAAATCATGAATAAAACAGACCCCAGACATTGTTTTTAATATTTACAGAGATATATTTGACACTGTGCATATAAACATTCACAAACCCTCAACAAACTTTACATCTCATGGGATTACAAAAAGAAGAACAAAGATAGTAGAGGGAGGAAATAAATGTTAGAGTAAATAAATAAAAGAGAAACAAAATTTATAACAATATTAACCATATTAAAAAAATCAACAAAACTCAGTTGGTTTTTTTTAAAATATAAATCAATAAACCCTTAGTAGACTAAGAAAAAAGAGAGAAGTCTCAAATAATTTAAATAATTTAGATATTAAAAATATTAGAATGGAAGACTCTAAAAAGACTTTAAAGGACCACTATGAACTATTACTATGCCAACTAACAACTGGATAATCTAGATGTAATGCATAAATTCCTAGAAACATGTAATCTACCAACACTGAATCAAAAAGGAAAGAAAACCTGTACAGACCAATAATTAATAGTAACATTGAATCAGTAATCAAGAAAACCCCAACAAAAAAAGTCCAGAATCAGATGGCTTTACAGGCAAATTCTACCAAATATTCAAAGAATTAATACCAAACTGTCTTAATTTTTTCCAAATAACAAAAAAAAGAGGGAACACTTTTGAACTCATTTTATGAGGCCAGCATCACCCTTATACTGAAACCAGGAAAAGACAACACAAGAAAAGCAAACTATAGGCCAATATCCCTGATGCATGAGACAAAAATCCAAATCTGCAGCATTTTAAAAAGACCACACACCATGACCAAGTTGGACTTATCTTAAGGATCCAAGAATAATTAAACATACACAAATCAATCAATGTGATATCCCATATTAAAAAAATTAAAGAAAAAAACCCACATGTTCATCTAAATAGATGCAAAAAAAAGTATTTAGATGTGGATAAAGTGAACCTTTGAACACAGCTGATGAGAATGTCAATTGGTACAGCCATGAAGAAAAACAGTATGAAGTTTTCTCAAAAAAAACAGAAATATGACTAGTAGATAATCCAGTAATTCCACTTCTGGGTTTATAACCAAAATAAATTAAATCATTACATTAAAGATATATCTGTTCTTCTAGGTTATTAATAAAAACCAAGATATGGAAATGAATTTAAATGGCCATCAATTGATCTCTCTCTCTTTCAAACACACACACACACACACACACACACACACACACACACACACACACACACACATTGAATATTATTTAGGCTGAAAAGAAGTAAATCCTGCCTTTTACAAAAGGAATAAACCTGGGGACATTATGCGAAACAAAATAAGCCAGACACAGAAAGATAATACTGCATAAATTCACTTCTATGCAGAATCTTAAACAATCATATTCATAGCGCAAAGAGGAGAAAGTAGTAGCCAGGGGCTGGGGAGCATGGGGACATGTGGAGATATTCGTCAAGGAGGACACAATTTTAGTAATGCAAGATGAAGTTCCGTACAGCAAGGTATAATAATGTGACTTTAATCAACGATACTGTATTGTATACTTGAAATTTGCTAAAAGGGTAGATCAAAACTGTTCTCACCACACCCCCCCAGAAAAAGAAAAAAATATAACTATGTTAGATGATGGATATGTTAATTAATTTGATTGTGTTACATTACAATATACATGTATATCAAAACATTAACTTATACAACTTAAATATATATAATTTTTATTTGTCAGTTATACTATATTCAGTAGGCCGAATCTATATTGTGAACTATTTTTGTACTACTTGTGAGTTAAGAATGTGGGTTTTTTAAAAAAAGATTTATTTATTTATTTGAGAGAGAGTGAAAGGGAGAAGGAGAGACAGAATCTCAAGCAAACTCCCCATTAAGCACGGAGCCTGACGCCTGATGCCAGAACCCTGAGATCATGACCCAAGCCAAAACCAAGAGTCAGATGCTCAACTGACTGAGTCACCCCAGGTTCCCTAGAATGTTTTTTACATTTTAAAAAGGAATAGTGTGTCTCTAAGTAGATCCATATTTATGTGGCCAATTAATTTGAGACAAGGTGCAACAGCAATTCGTAAGTAATTTTGGAACATATGATTTTTGGAACAATTAATTATTCACATTCTAAAAAACAACCCATAATCAATACTTTTTACTATAGACAAAAGTAACTCAAAATTGATCAGAGATTTATACATAAAACTATACACTTTAGAAGGAAATGTAGGAGGAAATTTTTTGATCTTATGTTTAGAAAATTTCCTTAGATATGACATCAAAGGCATATTTCATAAGGGAAAAATTAATAAATTGGACTTTATCAAAATTAAGAACTTCTTGTTCTTTAAAACACAATGTTAAGAAAATTAAAAGAAAAGCTAGAGACTGGGAGAAAATATTTGCAAATAATATGTCTGATAAATGTTTTGATCCTAGAATACATTAATAGCTCAACATTCAGTAATAAGAAAACAAATAACCCAATAAATAACTTTGAAGAAATATATTATCAAATAAGGATATAAAAGAATCCCTAATTAATTAACCCTATTTGGTAACTGTTTCATGTATAGATAGATAGATAGGTAGATTTATAGATATATAGATATACATCTATCTCAATCATTATGTTTTACACCTTAAACTTACACAATGTTATATGTCATTTATATCTCAATAGAGCTGGGAAAAATGTAGAGAGACTTTTGACATAAGCAGACACAGAAAAGGTAATATAAAGATAGGGCAGAGAGATGTAGCCATGATGCCAATGTCCACCAAAAACTGGAAGAGGCAAGGAATGGATACCCCCTTAGAGCTGGGAACTCCGGAGGCAACACAGCTCTATCTATACCTAGATTTCAGACTCTGGCTTTCAAAACTGTGAGAGAATAAATTTCTGTTGTTTTAAGCCATATGTTTGTGGTCACAAAACAAGAACAAAAAACACATTTCTTTTAATGCTAATTTACATCTTAAATTCTTCCAGATAATCCAAACTGGGATAGACATGGTTATCAGAAATTCTGGAGGATATTATGGTAAGTGAAATACGTTAATCAAAGAAAGACAATTTTCATATGGTTTCATCATATGTGAAATATAAGGAATAGTGCAGACGACAATAGGGGAAGAGAGGGAAAACTGAATGGGAAAAAAAATCAGAGAGGGAGACAAACCATGAAAGATTCTTGACTCTGGGAACCAAACAGGGTTGCGGAATGGAGGGGGTGGGGGGATGGGGTGACTGGGTGGTGGTCATTAAGGAGGGCACGTGATGTGATGACCACTGGGTGTTATACTTAACTGATGAATCATTGAACATTATATGAAAAACTAATGATGTACTATATGTTGACTAATTGAATTTACATAAAAAAATTCTGGAATCACAACTCACAACTCCACAAATAAAAATGAAAGGATCCTTCTCTACCACTACAGTAATTCCTAGGGAAGTTTTTTGTTTTTTTGTTTCTTTTCCTCTTTTAGAAAATTAGTCCCACAACTGGGCCATTTAATATATAAAAGCGACTAGGGTGCTTATTTCTTATGTGCTTACTCCTTTACCAGTGGAGCAGGCATTAATATGAATAGACCTCCAAAACCGTATGAGTGGGCAGGATACAAAACACCCATATATTACCTTAAGAAGAAGAAGAAAGAAATGGAGTGCTGGATAGACAAATAAATATCCTTTGGTACATCTTTCCCTACAACAAATCCCCATATCAGATAGTAAACCATAAAACAGTGAACATTTCTTATACAAGGCACCTATTTAATAGCAGGAAAATCCTAATATAACTTTGCCCAACTTCATTAATATACATTTTAGTTAAAGTAACACAACCTAATAACTCTGGTTACCTGTTAAGGCTGAACTGTGTCCCCTAAAATTGATATGATCAGGTTCTGATCTCCAGTGCCTGAAAATGTGACTATATTTGAAGATAAGTCATCTAAAGAGGTAATTAAATTAAAATGAAGTCATCAGGGTTAGCCCTAATCCAGTATGACTGGTATCTTCATGAAAGGAAGAGATCAAGACAAAGACATACATAGGAGAAAGATCATGTGAAAATATTGGAAGAAAATGGATCTACAAGCCAAGGAGAGAGGCCCTCAGAATGAAACCGATCTGGACAACATCTGGATCTTGAACTTACAGACTTCAGTATTGTGAAGAAACATCTTTGTATTGTTTAAACCACTCAGTCTGTGGTATTTGTTAGGGCAGCTCTAGAAAACTAAGTCATTACTGGAAGACTTTATTTGTAATATATCAAACTTACATGTAAATGATAATTTAAAAATAATTATTAGTAATATCTAGAGTGCTTTCACTTATAAAATCTCATGAGTAATATCATTAAAATGTATATTATGATTTACATGGATATTTATAAATGCTTCACTAGCTTTGCTTTCTAAGGTAAAGAAAGGGTATTTTCATGAGAAAAAATCAATCATATTCATTGTATTTGTTCATACTAATGATTGATTTATATGCATGAATATAACCATTTTGGAATCCACTCAACCAGAAAACTCTTCCTCATCTTCTGTATAATTAAATATTACATTAAACAATATTCAACTATAAGTTAGTCAAAATTATTAATATTTAACTTTGTATTTCTGTCATAATGTAAATAAGGAACAGTAAATCTGCTTTTTCCAAAGCTTCATTATTTTTAATGCATAAAGAATAGCTCTCAGTGAAGACCATTGATTTCAGTTAAGTGTACTGACTGACACACATAAGCTAGTATGAGCATTATGAGGATGATATGACAATAGTCTAAGGAAGAAATGCACCAAATTTTCAGAAAAAGATGGTGGTAGTTATGCTTTTTCCATCAAAATTAAACATTTGTGGTTTTTTTTTAAAAGATTTTATTTCTTTATTTGAGAGGGACAGAGTGAAAAAGAGAGAGATCAGGAGCAGGGGACAAGGGGTATAGGGAGAAGCAGACTTCCCACTGAGCGGGGAGCCCAACACAGGACTCAATCCCAGGACCCTGGGATCATGACCTGAACCAAAGGCAGACACTTAATCATCTGAGCTACCCAGTCACCCTAAATGTTTGCTTTTTAAAATCACTAAAGAGGGTGCCTGGGTGGCTCAGTGGGTTAAAGCCTCTGCTTTCGGCTCAGGTCATGATCTCAGGGTCCTGGGATCTAGGCCCGCGTCAGGCTCCCTGCTCAGCGGGGAGCCTGCTTTCCCCTCTCTCTCTCTGCCTGCCTCTCTGCCTCCTTGTGATCTCTCTCCCTCTGTGAAATAAATAAAATCTTTAAAAAAAATAAAATAAAAATAAAATAAAATAAAATCACTAAAGATGTTGCAGTCTTTTGTTACTGCTGTGTAACGGAGCCCATTCAGACCGGCATACATATTATCAGTGATGGGCTACTGATAAAACAAAATACACAGTATGTGGCATTATCTCAACATTTATTGGCTAACAGAATGGGAATCAACACTTGGTGTTGGCAATAAGGTAATCCATTATACGTAATAGCAATTTTTTTAATACATATGTTGCCTTATGTGAAGTAGACAATATACCATAAAGCCTGTAGCTCCAGGGGAAGGGCTGGTAATGGAGTTAATAGCAGCACATAATAGTTACCGTTGGCTTCACTTCATAAGATTTTGCAAGAAAAATATGACTTCAAAATAACTGATGAACTTCACTTAACCAGTCAGAATGCAGAAGGTAAAGACTGATTATTGCTCTCACCACAAAAAAGTGATTAAAAGATTTAAAAAAAAAATGTGGGTATGTGTATTGAACTTTCATTAATATTAAATGTTCTCTTTTTTTCTAGCAATGTTTTCTTTTAACTGTAAGAATTGAAGACACAGAGAAAAGTTTTGAGGTCAAAGGTTAATATAATTTTTAATCTAGATTCCTAAAATGGTGCTATTTTAAATTAGTTTCATGTCCTACATGTATGCAGACATATTTGGATTTTCTAATTCATCTCACTTTTAGATTCCAGTGATATATTTTTGGCAAATCATATGCAAGTGAGATTATAACCATAAAAAAACAGTGAACATTTCTTATACTGTGGCACCTATTTCATATTAAGAAAATCTCAATACAACTTTATTCAATTTCATTAATATAAATTTTAGTTCAATATATATTTGTTTTTCTAAAAGTGCACTGTGTCAGGAAACTCATGGAATTCATGTGATTCAATACTGGTGATGTTAATTTTATTCACATGATTAAGGTAGGGCCTGAGAGATGTCTTTAATGGAGAGTTACTATTTGTTTCTTTGGTATTTCACAACTATTTTTGGACAAGATACTTTAATCCTATATAAATAAACTTGTAATCTTCAAACTTTCACGCAATAACTTTAGTATTCATCATGATTCTTGGTTAAATAAGTTATTACAACAATGTTTTTGAAGTAGTGATTTCTTAATTATTTCTTTTAAAAATTGCTTATTTATGTTTGCCTTTCTACTGTGAAGAAAGGCTTTCCTTTCTCATTTCTTTATACCAGGGTGGACTTAGAGATTTTTAAATTATTCAGTGGGTAATAGCCCTTTATTTGTGACAGAATTGCCCGATATTGAAGGGAAGATCCTTCAAGCTGCCTTTTTTTTTTTTTTTATCTTTTGGCTTATTCCTTTTATTCCTTTAGCACTTTCTTACTTTCCAGACAAGATATTCCAGATTCGTCTTGAACTTTTGCTGCTCTAGTCCTGGAATCAGGCCTTTTCCCAAGGATCAACAAGTTTTTTTGTTTGTTTGTGTTTTTTTTTTTAATTTTGTTTATTTATTTGAGAAAGCCAAAGCACAAAGCAGGGGGAGGGATAAAGGGAGAGGGAGATGCAGATTCCCTGCTGAGCATGGAGCCTGACATGGGGTTTGTTCCAAGGGCCCCAGAATCATGACCTGAGTCAAAGGCAGACGTTAACCAAATAAGCCACCTAGGCACCCCGGATTGACAGTTCTTTCCAGCAAAAAATAAAATGTACTAACCATGACTTGGGCAGGAGTTGAGTTCATAGACACTGGAAAATCATTGCTGCAGACAGAATATATATTTATCTGTCTGCAAACATGTGTACATACATACATGCATATATGTGTACATATGGAGATACATCTGAATCCATAGATTATCTATATACAAAACTATATGTATCTTTATTTATGCCTATACACATTTGTATCTGAATATGTGTCAGTATGTGTTTTTGCATAAACACATGAGCTCATACTGACACCTCCCATTCCAATCCAACAGCAGAGGCTTATTCTATCCTTCTTCTGTTCTATATTTATAGCTCCTATCTCCACAGTGAGAAACCAAGTTCCAATTATCCATAATAAATTTACATAATCACTCAGTCTTTGAATATCTAAAAAGTAGCTTCAGAATTTCTAACTATGACTCTGTGTATTAAGTATAGGGTTCAATATTTTTAGAGTTCATTTTTCTTAGCCTGAGGATATACCATTAAAATGCTGATTAAAAATCACTTGTGTTAATACTTTTCCATGAATTTCATGGTGGTTATGTAATCTATTTGAAACATGATTTGGTTCATTTGTTTTTGTTTATAATCTATTTTGCATTTTCAACTTCTTTGTTTTTTTCGTGTGTGTGTGCGTGAGAAAACTAATAGGTTCTAGAGTCAGAATTACACAGAAAGATGTATTTTCTGAGTAAGTCTTAAGAAAAAAAAAGTCTTAAGAAAAAAAATCTCATTGCTCCTGGAAATATTAAAAGGGACATTAATTTGGATGAATATATTAAGGAGTTAAATAAGTTTCCTATTAAACATATTACATAATATTGCAGAGGTTCTGTGATATATTTTTTTAAGAACTAACCATGTAAAAACACATCACTCCTGGGACATCTGAGTGACTTAGTCGGTTAAGCATCTGCTTTCAGCTGAGGTCATGATTCCAGGGTCCTGGGATCGAGCCCTGAATTGGGCTCCCTGCTCGGCGGGGAGCCTGCTTCTCCCTCTTCCCTGCTTGTGAGCTCTCTCTCTCTCTCTCTCTCTAAAATAAATAAAATGATTAAACAAAACTAACAAAACACTTCGTTCCGAACCCTAGCCCCCACACCATGACAACCACATGTAGGATTTTCCTCCTTTGATAGTTTTAACAATAGAATTGTTCCAGTATTTTGTCTATCCTCAAGATATTATGTTAGGTTCTCTCTACACATTTATATAATTCAGCAATTTCTCATTTCCACCCATCACATTCTTAAAATGTAAATCTAAATAATTAAAGACAAACATAATGCAGGATAATTAAATAAAATTCTACACAGAGAAAGGAAAGAGAAACATTTTTAAGGGGTGACTGAAATCATGAAGAAAAACTTTATTTTATGAATAATACGAAATTGGCTTATGGATGAATGAGTCAGGTGGTGCTATGCTTCAGAGAGTCTGGATATTGGCCTCTTCTGGTTAAAGTAAATGAAGAGAGGATGTAGAAAGTTTAAAAATGCATTTTCCTAGTGATGAAGCAATTCTTTGAAATATCAAATTATCCTATAATGGCTATATGTAATTATGGCTATATGTAATTATGGTTAATTACATATAGTTAAATTGTGTAACTTTTTAAGTGACTGGAACTGGGCATGTGCAAAACAACTCCATTGTGTTGATATTACATAAGCCTAATATTTTATTATAAATTTATGTAAAATTGGAGGACAATGATCCAGTATTGAGTAGTAACCTATGTTCAACATAAAAACATATATTTATACACCTTTACTTTCTTAAGAGAAGAAAGATCATAGTTTTGAATCAAATATAAAACCCATTTTTTAAAAGATTTATTTATTTATTTATTTATTTATTTATTTATTTATTTATTTATTTGAGAGTGTGTATCACATGCATGGGCTGGGGGGAGGAGCAGAGGGAGAGAGAAAATATCAAGCAGATTCTGTGATGGGCACCAAGCTCAACACGGGGGTTGACCTCATGACCATGAGAGCATGACCTGAGCTGAAATGAAGAGTCAGGTGCTTAACCAACTGGGCCAATCAGGTGCCCCAATAAAAGCCATTTTTTAATTGTCCTTTCGATTTGTGTACTCACAGATTAAAATACCTAATAATTATATTATTTTTAATCTTAAAATAATGAGTTACATTTGAATAATATGGTAATAGATGATATATAATATTTTTACTATATACTATACAGTTTGTATTATTATATTGTGTATATAATTTATTATGTTGTATATATACATACATCTATATCAAGGTCTATATCTCTATTTCTGTGTATGTGTGTATAAATATGCATATGTGTGTATGTATGTATATATATATGTATACACACAGAGAGAGAAAAAGAGAGAGAGAGAGAGAGAGAGAGAGGGAAAGAGGGGATCTTTTCAAGTAACATATATGTCTGATAGCTATTGAATTGTCTTCCCCAAGATGAGGATAAGAATGAGAGAGACAGAGGAAGACACAAGTAGCAGATAACTAGACATATCAGAACAAAATGATGTAATTCACTAAAACATTATGTTTTGATTTTAAAGGTAAAAAATGTTCAAAAAGTAAAAATATGTGCCTTATTTTTATACAGTTTCTACAAAGGCCATGACAGTAATTACTGATAAAAGGCTTTTGAATGTCATTCTAATGTCTTTAAGAATCCAGGATTAAAAAAAAACAAAAAACAAAAACAGGACCAACTGATAATCATGTAATAACTCTCTTAGTTTCCCAGACAAGTACTTTCTCTCCAAAATATGCAGTAAATGATTAGAAATATGTAAGTCACTTTATACTATGTTTTCTGGGTTTTTTTTTTCTGTCCACAAAAATTTAATGAACTGTATATACCAAAGTTCTCAAAGTTTTACTCGCGGGAATTAAGAAATATGTCAAATACGTGGCAGTTTAGGTGTTCTCATAAACAACGTCTCTTCTAAAGATAAATTAAAAATTGAATATTACAACATTTCTAAGAAAGTATATGAGAAAGATGAATATTGAGTCAACAAAGTTATCAAATTCGTTATACTCAGAACCTTCATTTTTTCAATAAACTAGAATTTCTATACATTTCACCCTATCATAGAACAAATATTATCAAGGATTTGAAAACATGAATAAATGTGAAAGATCATGAATTTTGGATGAAACCCAAAGAAAGGAAATTTAAAATTAGCTCATATGACTAGACTGAACTGCAATAATTATAGTATCCCTATCGATAGTAATAACTTAAAAGGAACTATCAAATTACTTCTTGATTTATGAGCACCATCTAATTAATTGAATTTTACTCGAGCTATGAGGAATTATACAGCAAAGGTAAATAATAACTACTCTTTTTTGAAAAATATACAAATACAGGAAGAAAAATAGCCAACATTAGACACCTGATAGAAGCACAAATTCAATTTTCTAAATCTTAAATTGATTCAGACTTTCTTAGTAATTTATTTTTCTACAATATTTATTTAGCACCTACTTTTCCTGCAGATACAGCAGAGACATTGCAGATAAAAATTTGTGTCCTCTTGTGGCTACAGTTGAGTAAGGCTGTGATAGTGATAGCAAGAATTTTAAAAAATAATACATGGCATGATATGTTAGATGATAAATTCTATGAATAAAATTAATAAAAAGGAAGGGAAACAAAAAAATGTCTGGGGAAGGGGTAATAATTTGAAGTTGTATGTTTAAAGAAAGTACATTAGTCAGGTAGCCTAAGTTGCAGTAAAAAAATATTAGCTTTCAAGTTTTAATTGGTTTAACATATGAATGTGTCTTCTTGACTCATGTAAATTTCTGTGTAGATCTGGCAGCTGTCTATGGCAACTTCTTCCTAAATGGTGGCACAAGGATCCAAATTCTGGCTCCATTATAACAACATAAGACTTTCATGTTTGCTGGAATGGATATGAGCAAGTGGTGGTATTGGTTATGGATTATTGGTCATTGCCTCTGTAACATGACTGCCTGTAAACATGACACTCTTTATTCCTTCTAAGTCAGTAGCCAAAATTAGTCATATTTTCACACCAGACTTTAATTTGAATTGGATACTGTGGTTTTCTGTCTATTCAAGGAAATAAGGAAATTTACATATTTGCAAACACTAATGGTATCATTATAAAAGCTTTACTAGAAAAGTGACATGTAAGACTGGAGAGAAGTGAGGGATTCATCCACTTATTTACCAAAGGATGGATAACACAGATAGAGGGAAGAACAAATTCCTATGCTCTAGGAAGTTTCATGCTGAACTGGATCAAGGAAACATTATGAAGAACATTATGCTTTAAGGTAGAGTTAGGCTGCCCCTGAGATAAAAAGGTTAAAAACATACTCAAATTAGAATAATAGTAAATGTATACCAATTTTGAGACTGGTTGAAATTACCCTTCTTCCTTAGAGCTCTTAGAGATACTGAAGAGCATGCAGGGACATCAAGGTACCCTAGGGTATGAAGAGTCCAAGTTATATGCCCCAAAGTGGAAGAAAAGGAACCACAGCCTCAGATCCAATCTATTATGGCATCCAGGTTAGTCAAACACCAGGAAGAGCTCTCCTGTGTATAAACTGCAATGTTTTGGCTCAATAGGTGGATTACTGGTGGGAACCTTAGTAATGAGTGAAATTCTATGCCTTATTTGCTAAAAGGGATATTGACCTAAGAAGGTCATATGTTACAATTACATTGTTCTGTTTTAAACAATGGGAACAGACTGGATGTAGGAATCAGGTCACGAAGTCCTCCAGGAAATCTGAATGGGTATATGGTTATGTTCTCACCCTAAAACAATTTCTCCCTGAGAAGTTTATTCACTGTTTCAATTAAAAATTGTGTATGAATAAAAACTGTGTTGCCTTTTGGTGGCACAATGAAATATAACCTTTTATCCTTTCTAATCTGGGGTTTATGTTTCTGGACTCTTCACACATTCAACACAAAAACCAGTGCTTTTTACCTTAGGCAATCCACCTTCATGACTTTCTATCTCTAACTCCCCTGACCACTGCTATTGCTAATCTGTAATTACTTTTCCAAATGATGAATTGCTGGGTCAAAAGTTATGCCTCTTATAAAGCTTTTAATTCATTTGCCAAAATTCCTTTCAGAAAGATTGTATTATATGATATCCCAACCCTATCTTGGGTTTGAAAGAAAAATCATGACAATTTTATAAGTGAAAAGCCGTATCTTCTTTACAAACATACCACCTTGACAATAAAAATCTAATTATTTGAAAAACCTAATAAAAATGCCCTTACTTCACATTCTCTCATGATTCTTCAAAAGCATAATGATATGCAGTTAGTGTGCAAATTTCCTGGGGTTGAATCTTGGCCCCACAACTTACTCTCTGTGAGATCTTGGCAAATAATTCAACTCAATGCCTCAGTTTCTCATCTGTGTTACAGTATGATACTATGACTACTCCATGAGACTGTTTTGAGAAATTAATTGAGAGAACATGCATAACAATTTAGAAGAGTAATTCTCCAAAATATATGCTGGAAAAATGTTAGCTATTCTTTTAGACATTTTTTGCAAAAAAAAAAAAAAGAAAGAAAGAAGTAAACTCACGTGAATTTTTGAAGTTAAATATATAGACAAATATGACTGATTCCTGCAGAATCTTTTAAATTACACCCTTTCCACCAAATTAATCAGCAATTTTTTATTTAAAAATAATTTTTAAAAAAGCTCTCTATTTTCTAATTCACTATAAAACTTAGTCAAAGCATTTTACCTTGGGCATATTTTCATGTAAAAGCATCTATTGTTTACATGATTTTTATAACACAGCCAAATTTAAATGTGCCATCTGATTCTGTGCCAGAGGACAATGAACTTTATACTGCTTTTAGTGCAGCTCTCAAATTGATTGCTAAAATGAAAGGAAGTGGTGAAAACCCACCTACATTGTTTGGCAAATGCATGCTGTCTCTGTAGGTGAAATAACTCATTTTACTGAACAATACTCTCTTTGCCAGGCCCTCACTTACTCTGCAGAGGTCAATCAAGGACTCCTCAAAACGGCTGGTACCATTTTTGAACAGTATGACACATTTTTATTGTTTACTTTAATAACACACTTATAATTACACTTATGGGTTTAATTTATTATTTGGAAGATGTTGAAGTTAGTATTTATGAAGTAAAAAAGACAACATTTGCAGAAATAATTGCAAATTTCTTCATTAACTGTTACACTGGCAAAAATTCTGAAATAGGAATGTTACAAGTACCCTAACTTTTCACTTAAAGCATAGTTAAGATCAACTGAGGTGCTATGAAAAGTTTTGAAACACTGAACTCATTTGTTTTAAAGATTTACTGATTTATTTTAGAGACAGAGTGAGAGAGAGAGAGAGAGAGAGCACGAGCAGGAGGCGGGGAGGGAGGGGCAAGAGAGGGAGAGAAGAGAACCTTAAGTAGACTTCACGCCCAGTGCAGAGCCTGACCTAGGGCTCAATCCCATGACCCTGATATCATTACCTGAGCCAAAACCAAGAGTTGGATACTTAACTGACTGAGCCGTCCAGGCGCCCTTAAACTCATTTTTAAAACTAATAACTTGGTAGATTCATGTGTTAGAATTGCACTTCTTGGGTTGTTGACAAGCCAAACATTCAGGTGCTTGAATTTGTAAACTGCTAACAAGCAAAAGAAGAGTTGATGAATAAGAGATTTATTTGTTAAATATATATTTCATATATCTCAGTTCAAAGTGATGCTATATTAGGAGAGAAAATATTAATAAATGTGGTGTTTAGCGGGAAGTAACTATATTGAGCCCTATATATTTCCCAGTGAAAATTAGAGGTCTATTTCTTGGATTTCACCAGTGGTTTGTATAAAGGAAATCATACAGTTCTCTACAATCAGTGTAGATTTGATGCTTTATTAGTTTACAGGTTATCTGATCTTACATTCTCATTTAATCTGAAAAGCAGACACTACAATAAATATTTTGGAAAATTCTCTAATGATGTAACTGAATTTCAAATATCTCTATGAATTTTCCCAAGGCTAATACCCAAGTGAATATTGAAGGCATTACAACAACCACATTGATTGCTCTAGTAAAATCATCACCACCACCAGGATGATCTTTTAAAACATTTCAGGTCATGACTGCCCTCCAATAGTTTCTATCTCACTCAGATTGAGATGGAAAATTCTTACCACTCTGTAAGTTTCACATAAATCAATTCTCTATCTTTATGACCTCTTGCATATTTCTCTAGCTCTTCTTTGCTCTGCTGTGATCATACTGGTCTCCTTTTTGCTCCCCAAACAAAGCAAGCATACTGCTGTTTAGAACCTTTACACTTGGTTCCCTCTGCCTAGAATACTCTTCCCCAGATAGTCATATCACTAAGTTCACTTTATTTTGGTTTCTTATTCGATGTTACCACCACAGAGGGGCCTTCTATCACCACCCTAAAAATAGCCCTGCAACTTTACTCCTATTCATCTTTTCTTCATAGTGCTTAACATTGATTATTCACTGTTATGTAATTACACTCAGAAGTCTGGATTACTTCTGTTATAGACTTCTGGCTTCCTAAAAGGCAAATGCCCTCACTGGAAATGAGTTTTCAGCTTAGCTGTTGGTTTTCTACTTCCATTTACTTTGCCCAAATACTTCCAGATATTTAAATGTCTTAGAACATGGTGACAGTGCTGACCAACTCAACCAAGGGAAATTATGATTTACACATCATATCGCCACCATGCACCTAAAGCATCATATCAGATTTATTTATTTATTTAATTTGCTTGTTTATTTATTTTTAAAAGATTTTGTTTATTTATTTGACAGAGAGAGGGACTATGTGTGAGCACAAGCAGGGAGAGTGGCAGGCACGGGGAGAGGGAGAAGCAGGCTCCCTATGGAGCAAGCAGCCTGATGTGTGGCTCGATCCCAGGACCCTGGGATCATGACCTGAGCCAAAGGGAGATGCTTTACCGACTGAGCCACCCAGTCACCCCCATATCAGATATGTATAATTGATCAATAATTGATAATTAGAATTATTTTAAAAACAGCATTTTTAAGATTAGTTCTCATCTGGACACTCAGTTTTTGAATGTCAAAAGGAACATATTGATCTCTTCATCTCTGGGTCACCAGAGATTGAACCCTCCCATTGAACCCTCCATGGGAGCCACCCTAACCTGATGAACCAGATTCCAAGGTTAAGGCTTAGCTTCAATTGCTACTGAAGCAATTACGAGACATGCCTCTACCTGCAGACTTACCCAGTTCCCACCTAAACAAAGCCTAGTTTCTCCTTACCCCACAGGGCTCATACCTACATTTTAGATGCGGTAGCCTCTACCCCTTTCAGGGTTTTATTTTATATACAAACACAAAGAAACTGAGGGAGCATTCCAGACCTTCCATCTGACCAATCTGGAACATTTGGCCCTAGGTGCTCCTGAATAACACTTCTTTATTTTTGAACTACTAATTACTGATTATTCATATTTTAGAGGGAGGTACAATTAACTTTTTTCAACGTCACATCCATGGAAAACATGAATATAAGTATGTAAAAACAATTCTATTCTTATTATGCTAAAAAGTGTTTGGAGCTAGACGTAATGGAAGTGACATATTTGGGTGATTAAATGATACAATGTGAAAAGTTGTAAAATATATGTTCAACATGCAAAAACATATTCAACTCCCACTCTCCAATTCAAAGATAATAGTTAAGCTACCAATCTTCAACCACAAAGTATAATTATTTCTCCAGTATTCAAGTGGGAAGTGTAACACTAAAAGCGTGACTTTTAGTAATCATAAGACAGGAGCCGTCTATTCAGGCTTCTTCTCTCTGTCTCATAGGGGCACTAGCGCGACACTGTCATTGACCATCCAGATGCCCTGAGATCTCAACTACAGGTTCTGTGGGCTTTGCTTCTAATGGTTTGACACCTGCAATCATCTACATAGATTTGGTCCTGGGACCCCCTTCTCCCTCAGCAGGAGAGAGCTGGAAGTGCCTGGGAGTTTACACCCACTCAGGTATAAATGACTTATTGGTAGTTGAATCTGAAATCCCAACTCTTCTTTCGTGAAGTCGGAAGAACTCTAAGATGTGATTTCTGTTGTAGAATTCACTATGACCTCAGGCTGAGGCTGGGAATTATTCTTGATTCTTTATCCTTCCCTGTCTTGATTGCCTCTCCCTCACTCGTTACTTCTGTAAGCACTTCTTTATTTATAAAGTTTTTTTTTATGATTCCAGTTAGTTAACATACAGTGTAATATTAGTTTCAGGTGTACAACATAGTGATTCAACACTTCCATACTTCACCTGGTGCTCATCACAAGTGCCCTTCTTGATCCCTATCATCTATTTCACCTATCCCTCCACCTACCTCTCCTCTGGTAACCATCCGTTTATTCTCTATAGTTAAAAGTCTGTTTCTTGGTTGGTCTCCCTCTCTCTTTTTTCTTAAGTACTTCTTTAATAAATTAATTGCATTTGGGTTTAAGTCTCAAACACTTTCTATGGGAAACCTAACCTAGCACTATTTCAGTATTTCATTTGTCTACTTTAGTCATTAGTGAGGTCACACGGATCTCTGGCCATCCAAAGGCCAAGACAGCTGTGTCCCCACCTCAAAGCAGTCTGTGCCTCAGAATCTGCAAAACCCTGTCTGCTCAGGCCCAATTCCTGAAAAGTCCACTTTTAAAAACTATGTTATTTAGGACATCAACCGAAGCAAATGGATTTCTATGAAATTGACTAGTATGAACTTTCTACTTTGCTCTTTGAATTATTTTAGTTATTTCAACAATTTAGCAAATTTGAATATGGATTGTAGATGAGATAATATTACTGCATCAAAGTTAAATTTCCTGATTTTTAAAAATTTGAAAATAGAGCTTATTTTTTAAAAATATTTTTGTTTTTAGGAAATACATACCAAAGAATATAGATACAATGGTCATGATGTCCCAAATTATTTCAAACATTTCAGAAAAATTAACATTTCTCTATTTATCTATAACTCTTGATATTGATGTGATATAGGTGTTGACATTTGTGCATGTATCAAAAGACAGAATGATAAGGGATACAGAACAAATGTAAATAGTTGATAAATTTTAGTAAAAAGCATATGAAAGTTTGTTATTTTTAACTTTTTTCTTAGCTTGAAATTATATTAAATTAAAAAGTTTAATTTAATTAAAAGTTTAATTAAGAAGTTTATACCATCAACTTTCAAGATACTTGTAGGGGATAGTTCTGATAATGTCAAATTTAGTGTTTCTTCATTTGCAAATACTGGAATTCTGGACTTTGTGATGTGTATTGATTACACAGTTAGGTGTCAAAAGACACTTGTTTGCTTATCTTTTCAAAGGAAGCCTTCATTCCCCAAATGCTTTTCAAATGGAAAATAAATATATGTTCACATAATATACAAATTAATGGATTACAGTGAAGAAATAAAACCATCATGGTAGCAGTTCCAATATAAATACAGCCTTCTTTTTATATTTATAGAAATCATCCCTTTTAGTTAAACTTAGTTTTACTTTGATATTTTAGCAGCTTTTCTCAAGTGTAAGATTTTGCTCTTTTTGTTTCAAAATTGACGATATATTTAAAGGAAAGTAAAGATGTAGAGACCAAAATAGATCCCTTTAAAAATGGTTGCGTGTGCAGTTATGGGACCTAGAAGGGAAACAGAATCTAGGATAAATAGGATAATGGGATTTATTCCACATTTAATCTGAACTGACACTCCCTTCACTGGTAACACAAAGGTCAATTTTTCTAAAGTAAACCACATTCTTATCTTCATTTTCTCTAAAATATGATTTGTTACACATATTTTTATTTTTCTTGTCTGAAAACATACATTATGTGAATATTAAAAAAAAATTAATTGCTCTTTTCTACGCTAGCCCCAGGACAATGATTAGAAATTCTTTTGTAATTATTTTGTCAAAAGTCACTAGGGGCGCCTGGGGGGCTCAGTTGGTTAAGTGTCTCCTTTGGCTCAGGTCATGATCTCAGGGTCCTGGAATCAAGTCCCACATCAGGCTCCTGCTCAGGGAAGACCCTGATTCTCCCGCTACTCCCCCTACTCATGATCTCTCTCTCTCTCAAACTCTCTCTCTCAAATAAATAAATAAAATCTTTCTAAAAAGTCACTATAACTAGCAGTTTTAAGTACTTTTCCATTTCAAAAATACTTGCCATATATTTATGTAATAATACATATTACATGTGTACTGCTTAAATCAAAACTAGGAGATTTATTTTAAACAGCAAAGTTAAATATATAGATGTTTTAAAATAATATAAAAATGGATAGCATTCAATTATTGCTATCTGAGTACATTATTATGTGTAAGCCATCCTTATAAATCAGCGACTTTAAACCCTTGCCTTGGCCAACTCTCTCTAGCATTCATACAAACTACTTACCCTGCACCCAATTCAAGATGTTATTTCTGGATTTCTTCTGCCTCAGTGTCTATAAGGCACATACTGAATCTTAATTCTAATGCTTCCTGTTATGAGTTGAATATGTAACCTCAAAATTCATATGTTGAAGTCCTAACTCCTAGTACCTCAGACCTTAATCTGAAATAAGGTCATTGCAAACACAGTTAGTTAAGATGAAGTCATACTTAGAAGGGTATGCCCCTAATCCAATTTGATTGATGTGCTTATAAAAAGGGGAGATTTGGACACAGATAACATACAGGGAAATAAATACATGAAGACTGTAGTTATACTGCCACAAGCCAAGGAATGACCAGAAGATAAAAGAGAGTCCTGGAACAGATAGATCCCTCTCTAGTGCCTTGAGAGGGATCAGCATGCCTGCTGACACATTGGTCTCACATTTCTAACCTCCAGAATTGTGAAAAAATAAATTTCTGTTGTTTAAGCCACTGAGTGTTTGGTAGTTTGTTATGGTGGCTTGAAGAAACTAATACCAATGTTAATACTAATACTAATAATCTCTTGTTGTACTCATCCATTTGGACATAGTTTCCTGGTTTGAGTTTAAATGATTTGTACTAGAAAATATTGATATTCATATTTCATCCTTAATGGCCATAACAACAAATAACAGTATATCTGGCATCCCTAGGTAAAGTCCTAGGCTATTGTTGATAATGCTGCTATAAACATTGGGGATAATGCTGCTATAAACATGTATCCCTTCAATCAGTATTTTTTTTATTCTTTCAGTAAATATCTAGTAGGGCAATTGCTGGATTGTAGAGTAGTTCTATTTTTCACTTTTTTGAGGAAACTTCACACTGTTTTCCAGAGTGGCTACACCAGCTTGCACTCCCATCAACAGTGTAGGAGGGTTCCCCTTTCTCTGCATCCTCACCAACAACTGTTGTTTCCTGTGTTGTTCATTTTAGCCATTCTGACAGGTGTGAGGTGATATCTCATTGTAGTTTTGATTTGTAGTTCCTTGATGATGAGGGATGTTGAGCATCTCTTCTTACGTCTGTTAGCTATCTCTATGTTTTCTTTGGAAAAATGTCTATTCATGTCTTCAGACCATTTTTTTTTTTTACAGGATTACTTCTTTTTTGGGTGTTGAGTTGATAAGGTCTTTATAGATTTTGGATACTAGCCCTTTATCAGATAGATCATTTGCAAATATCTTCTCCCATTCCATAGCTTGACTTTTAGTTTTGTTGATTGTTTCCTTCACTGGGCAGAAGCTTTTTAGTTTGATAAAGTTCCAATAATTCATTTTTGCTTTTGTTTCATTTTCCTCAAGTGATGAATCTGATTAAAAGTTGCTATGGTCAATATCAAAGAGATTGCTGTCTGTGTTGTCCTCTGGGATTTTTATAGTTTCCTGTCTCACATTTAGATCTTTCACCCATTTTGAATTTATTTTTGTGTATGTTGTAGGAAAATAGTCCAGTTTCATTCTTCTGCATGTTGCTGTCCAGTTTTATCAACACCATTTGTTGAAGAGACTGTCTTTTTCTCATTGGATATTCGTTCTTGCTTTGTTGAAGATTAGTTGACTATAGAGTTGTGGGTCCATTCTGGGTTTTCTATTCTGTTCCATTGATCTGTGTGTCTGTTTTTGTGCCCATACCAAACTGCCTGAATGACTACCGCTTTGTAATATAACTTTAAGTCCTGAATTGTGATGCCTCCAGCTTTGCTTCACTTTTTCAAGATTGCTTTGGTTATTTGGGGTCTTTTGTGGTTCCAGACAAATTTAAAGATTATTTATTCTAGCTTTATGAAGAATGTTGGTGGCATTTTAATAGGGATTACATTAAACGTGTATTTTGCTTTGGGTAATATAGACATAATAATAATATTTATTCTTCCAAACCATGAGCATGGAATGCTTTTCTATTTCTTTGTGTCATCTTCAATTTCTTTCATCAATGTTTTATAGTTTTCAGAGTACATTTCTTTTACCTCTTTGGTTAGGTTTACTCCTAGGTATATTATGGTTTGGTGCCATTGTAATGGGATTGATTCCTTGATTTCTCTTTCTGTGGTTTCATTTTTGGTGTACAGATGTAACAGATTTCTGTACTTTGATTTTGTGTCATGTGACTTTACTGAATTCATCTTATCAGTTCTAACAATTTTGGGGGAGGGTTTTCTGAGTTGTCTACAGAAAGTATGATGCTGTCTGCAAATATCGAAAGCTTGAATTTTTCCTTGCTGATTTGGGTGCCTTTTATTTCTTTTCTTTCTTATTTATTTTTTTTTTTTGGTCTGATTGTTGAGGCTAGGACTTCCAGTACTATGATAAATAACAGTGATTAGAGTAGACATCCCAGTCTTTTACCTGACCTTAGGGGAAAAGCTCTCTGATTTTTACCATTGAAAATCATATTAGCAGTGTGTCTTTTATATATGGCCTCTATGATGTTGAGATATGTTTCCTCTCCCTATTTTGTTGAGAGTTTTTATCAAGAATGATGCTGTACTTTATCAAATGCTTTTTCTGCATCTATTGAGTGCATCATATGGTTCTTTTATTAATGTGACAGATCATGGTGATTGATTTGTGAATACTGGACCACCCCTGCAGTCCAGGAAGAAATCCCATTTGATTGTGGCAAATAATTCTTTTAATGTACTGTTGGGTTTGATTTGCTCATAATATGCTGAAAATATTTATATCCATATTCATTAGGGATATTGGCCTGTAGTTCTCTTTTTTAGTGGGGTCTTTGTCTGGTTTTGGGATCAAGGTAATGTTGGCTTCATAGAATGAGTTTGGAAGTTTTCCTCCATTCTACTTTGGAGTAGTTTGAGAAGAATTGGTATTAATTCTTCTTTAAATGTTTGGCAGAATTCCCCTGTGAATCCATCTGGCCCTGAATTTTTGTCTGGTGGGAGATTTTTCACTATTGATTCAATTTCTTGCTGCTTATAGGTCTGTTTAAATGTTCTATTTCTTCTTGTTTCAGTTTATATTATATTAGTTCTTAAGAATTCATCCATTTCTTCAAGATTGACCTATTTGTTGGCATATATGTTCTCTTAGTATTCTTTTATAATTGTTTGTATTTTTGTAGAGTTGGTTTCGATTTCTCCTCTCTCATTTTGATTTTATTTATATGATTTCTTTCTCTTTTCTTTTTGATGAGTTTGGCTAGCAGTTTATTGATTTTATTAATTTTTTCAAAGACCAGCTTCTGGTTTCATTGAGCTAGTGGTTTTTGTTTGTTTGTTTCTATATCATTCATTTCTGCTCTAGTCTTATAATTTCCCTTCTTATTCTGGCTTTAGGTTTCATTTGTTGTTTTTTTTCTAGCTCCTTTCAGTATAAGGTTACCTTCTGTATTTGAGATTTTTCTTGCTTCTTGAAGTAAGCCTGTATTGCTATATATTTCCCTCTTCTGACTGCTTTAGCTGCATACTGAAGGTCTGTTAGCAACATGTTTTCATTTTCATTTGTTTCCATGTTTTCTTTTAATTTTTTATTTCTTCTTGGGCGCCTGCGTGGCTCAGTGGGTTAAAGCCTCTGCCTTCAGCTCGGGTCATGATCTCAGGGTCTTGGGATCGAGGCCCACATTGGGCTCCCTGCTCAGCCAGGAGCCTGCTTCCTCCACTCTCTCTGCCTGCCTCTCAGCCTACTTGTGATCTTTCTCTCTCCATCAAATAAATAAATAAAATCTTTAAAAATTTTTTTATTTCTTCTTTAATTTCCTGGTTGACCCATTCCTTCTATAGTAGGATGTTCTTTAACCTCCATATATTTGTGCTCTTTCCAATTTTTTTTTCTTGTGGTTTACTTCAAGTTTCATAGCATTGTAGTCAGAAAATATGCATGGTATGATGTCAATTTTTTTGTACTTGGTGAGGCCTGATCTGTTACATAGTATGTAATCTATTCTGGAGAATGTCCCACGTGCACTTGAAAATAATGTATATTTTGCTGCTTTAGGATGACATGTTCTGACTACACCTATTAAGTCCATCCAGTCCAGTGCGTCAAAGTCACTGTTTCCTCGTTGATTTTCTGCTTAGATGATTTGTCCATTGCTTTAAGTGAGTGTTAAAGTCCCTGACTATTATTGTATTATTATCAATGAGTTCCTCAAATGTTTGTTATTAATTGTTTTATACATTTACAATTGTTAGATCATCTTGTTGGATAGACCTCTTTATTGTGATATAGTGCCCTTCTTCAACTCTTATTACAGTCTTTGATTTTAAATCTAGTTTGTCTGATATCATAAGTATTGCTATTCTTTATTTAGACATCAATTTGCATGGTAAATGGTTCTTCATCACTTCATTTTAATCTGCACTTATCTTTAGGTCTAAAATGCTCTTATAAAAAAATAAAATAAAATGCTCTTATATGCAACACTGTCTCTTGCAGGGTCTTGTTTTCTTACTGATTTTGACATCCTATGTCTTTTGATTGGAGCATTGAGTCCATTTACATTCAGAGTAATTATTGATAGATATGAATTTGGTGCCATTTTATTACTTGTTTTGTTGTTGTTTCTGGAGATTTTCTTTGTTCTTTTCTAGTCTTTGTTGCTTTTGGTCTTTCTTCCTCCCCAAAGAGTCCCTTTTAATCTTTCTCACAGGTCTGGTTAAGTGCTCACATAGCTTTGTTTGGGAATCTCTGTCTATTTTTCTATCCTGAATGATAGCTTCACTGGATAGAGTATTCTTGGCTGCAGATTTTTCCCATTCAGCACTTTGAATATATCTTGCCACTTCCTTCTGGTTTGCCAAGTTTTTGTGGAGAGATCTGTTGCTAATCTTATTTTGTCTTGCTGCTCTTAGGATTTTTCTGTTTATCTCTACTTTGCAAATTTAACTCTGATATGTCTTGGTGTTGGCCTGCTTTTGTTTATTTTGATGGAAATACTCTGTGCTTCCTGGATTTGGAAGTCTATTTTTCTTTCCCAAATCAAGGAAGTTTTCATCTATCATTTCCTCAAATAAACCTCTGTCCCCTTTTCTCTCTCTTCTTCTGGGACTCCTTTGATATAAATGTTATTATGAAAAACTTCCAGGTCTCTGCATCCTTGTCAATACTTGTTATTACCTGTCTCTTTAATTATAGCCATTGTAGTGAAGGTGAAGTAATAGCTAATTGTAGTTTTAATTTATATTTATCTATGTGGTTATGGTCATTTGTATATATGGCTTATGGTCATTTGTATATATCGTTGGGAGAAATATCTGTTCAAATTCTTAGCCCACAGTGTAATTGGCTTATCTTTTTATTATTGAGTTATAAGTGTTCTTTATATATTCTGGATTTCAGTCCATTATCAGATATAGGATTTGCAGCCATGTTTCAGATAAAGTCAGTCCTGTAAGGCAGAGCTATGGAATTCTTCATTCTTATGGCCTCTCTTCTAAACAGAAACCCTACTTCATTATACCAGTGCTGGTGGTAGAAATCCTCATCTCCTGGAATAACATGCCTATGCTATCAAGTAAGCTGGGGCTGGATAGTCAAACTACCCATATTTTATGGCCTGCTATTCCAGGAGTAAATCTTCTGTCCTGCATATGAGGGCTATGTGAGGGGAAGGGGATCCTCTCTGCTGTACTTTCTTGGAATAGAGCTTCTATAATAGGGACTGGGGCAGAGGTGAATGAAAAACACTGGGACTCTGCCCCTCTATGGGTAAAACTGTACCAAAATTGGAAGCTGTGGCAAGAGGGAACCACCATCTTCTTGGTTGCCCCTTCTTAGATTAGAATGACTGAGGTAGAGCTTCCATAGCACAGAGTTGTAAGGAAGTAGGTCATGTGTCACATCCTCAAGTGCCACAGACTCTTATTGTTCATATCTAAATTTAATAGATATCTTCGAACATATATTTCTTCACTTAATTTATACCATTAGAATACTTTCTGGAGGCATTAAATAATTGTATTTAATATATTGCTTTATCAGTTAAATGATTGTTTGGTTGGGGAGATATTCCACTGTGATCCTTACTCTGACATCCTGCAAGTCACCCCACTGGGACTCTTCCTGTGATTATGTTTTGAACCTCATCGGTTTTGCTTGTTTGTTTGTTTTTTAGACCTAAGCTGAGATCAAGAGCCATAGGCTTAACTCACTGAGCCTCCCAGGTGGCCCTGAACCTTATGTTTTAACAGTTAAAGTAAGGATGTGATATGAAAATTAGAAATGTGATAAGGTCCACAGCCATGAGATTATCTTTGATTTGGAAGTAGAAAGCAAGAATTGAGGGGGGAAAAAAGAAATTGAAATTTGAAATTACCATGTTGTTTTTTATATTTTTAATTTTTAAAATTTTTTTTAAAGATTTTATTTATTTATTTGACACACACAGAGAGAGAGATTACAAGTAGGCAGAGAGGCAGGCAGAGACAGAGGAGGAAGCAGGCTTCCCCCTGAGCAGGGAGCCCGATGCAGGCCTCCATCCCAGGACGCTGAGATCATGACCTGAGCCAAAAGCAGAGGCTTTAACCTACTGAGCCACCCAGGCGCCCACCATGTTGTTTTTTAATCTTAAGAAGTAGAGTCTTGGGGCACTTGGGTAGTTCAGTCTGTTAAGCATCTGACTCTTGATTTTGGTTCGGGTCATGATCTCATGGGTTGTGAAATCAAGGCTACATCAGGCTCCCAGCTCAGTGGGGAGTCCGCTTGAAGATTTTCTCCCCCTGACCCTCCCCTTCACTCACATACACTCTCTTTCTAAAATAAATAAATAAATCTTAAAAAAAAAAAAAAGGTAGAGTTGTAGGGCGCCTGGGTGGCTCAGTTGGTTAAGTGTCTGATTCTTGATCTCAGTTCAGGTCTTGATCTCATATCATGAGTTCAACCCTCACATTGGGCTCCATTCTGGACATGGACCCTATAAGAAAGAAAAGAAAAGAGAAAAGAAAGAAGAGAAGAGAAAGAGAAAAAGAGAAAGAGAAAGAGAAAGAGGGAGGGAAGAAGGGAGGGAGGGAGGGAGGGAGGGATGGATAAATGATATAGAAACAAAGAAACAAAGATATAAATGTATTTTTATACACTTACAAAATGTAGACAAAAACTAATTCATAGAATAACAAATATCAGAGCCTGTGTTTCTAAGGAATTAAATTATTCTGAGTAAGAATATTAAGTATTAACTTATATATAAAGCAGTATTTCTTCAAGTTGTATTCTGTTGATAAAAAACTTTTTTTTTAAAGATTTTATTTATTTATTTGACACAGAGAGAGAGATTACAAGTAGGCAGAGAGGCAGGCAGAGAGACAGGGAGAGGAGGAAGCAGGCTCCCTGCTGAGCAGAGAGCCCGATGCGGGCCTCGATCCCAGGATGCTGAGATCATGACCTCAGCTGAAAGCAGAGGCTTTAACCCACTGAGCCACCCAGGTGCTCTAAAAAACTTTTTTTTTCTGTTTATTGATTTAGTTGGTCCAAGGACTGTATATTTTAGCTATCAGAGAATTGGTATTTCTATATTTTAGTGTATGTGCATGTATGCACATGTGTGGGTGTGTGTTTAACTGTTGAACAAAGAAGAAATAGGTAATGATTCTGAAAATAACTAAAGGCTGTATAGACATGATTATCACCTAAAGCTGTAGGATAAGCAAATAGAATTTGTTATACTCAATATAGACCATACACTTGATCCCAGTTTTCAATATCCTATATTTTTGTGAAAACATTATATCATATATTAGATTTATATTTATATTGTACTATTGATTTTAGTTGGATGAATTAGTTTTTTAGGGCCACTGTAATAAATTACAGTGAGTGCAATTATCTTGGGATATTAGATAAATTCACTGTAATACTTTAAGGGAGCAAATATCTCCTGGGATGGAAAATAAGGATTTGAGTGGTAAGTATTACGTGTTTCTCTCTTTAATTTATTTCTCTATTTATCAGGGGACTTGGAGACATGGTAGTAAATGTAAAAGAATTTTACTCAGGGAACTGTTTTGGGGGAAGCTAAACTCAACCTTCAATATCATGAAAGAGGAGGGGCCAAAGAAAATCCATGCATTTAGGGATCCTTGTAGAGTACTTTGTTCTCATGATCTGCAAGAGTAAACTCTTCTTATGTGAGTTATTATGTTCTTCTAATTGCAGTTCTACTCTTTCATTCATAAGTTATAAATTTTTGATAAATGTAGTTGCCTAGTGTCAACCAGTACAAGTGCTGGTAGTAGTCCTAGAGCTCAAAAAGTATTTAGTACTGTGGGTACTAAACCTTGAGATCACTTGGACCAGAGACTGTAGAAAGTGACCTCTAAATAAGCACTCTTAAGCCCATGCAGGGGAGAACCCACAGGGCCCAGGACAGAATAGGCAATTAATAAGGAGGTATTATGTTTGTTCTTTTCTGCCTATGGCCATTGCTACTTGCCACACTAATAGCATATTCTGACTTACTATTTAGTACTCCTAATAGTTGTGTCTCTTCTATTAAAAATGAGCAAGACTACAACTATGCTGACTTTCTATCATAGGAAAATCTATATCTTCTGTTGTGAACTCTGAAGGGTCTACTAATTCTGTTCACAATCTCTTTGATCTATTCATATGGGAGTTTTAAGTAATTTCATAGGGACCTGAGAGTTTAAAGGATAAATTATAATACTTACACTCTATAATTTACCTCTAGATAAATATGAAAAATAACAATAGTGACTGCCTTTTTGGATAATTTTGTGCTCAAAACTGTACAAATGTTAAGCCAGTGATTGCAATGAAGTATATTGAATTACTTAACTTTTTTGAGGTTTTGCTTGCTGGGTGTTCTCTGAACTTCCTGGATTTGTGGTTTTCAACTCTGATTCAATGTTATTATCTTGTAACCCAGGTGGTGTGTTGGTAAAATGTGGAGGAGGAAAAAGATTCTATAATCTTCTGATGAAATCTCAGTCTTTTAGCTATGTCTTATGTCTGTGACCTTCACAAATCATTTCTCAAGTGGTATAGTTTTCTTTCGTTTGTTTTTTTCTTTGTCTCCTATTCCTTTCTGTATCATCAGTGATCCAAATATATCTTCTTGAAGGCCTGACTCTTGTGGGACATTTTCCCCCCATTTGGTAAGACAGGAAGACTAAATACATCTGGAATGAGACATTTCCTTTCCCCCAACTTGGAGACATCTATAACAATTCTTTTTTTCCACTGAAGACTTGGACTTTTTATAGAGAAGGCTCTGGGAATATTTAAGAGTGATTTATCTTTTCCTTCCAGTTGCAGAGCCATGAAAGGATCCTTCCTGTCTCTTCACTATGAGGACCCAGTGGAGGTCCTGCAGATTAAAACCATAAATATGTTTGTGCTTTTCTAAAAATATGGCTCCAGGGTGCCTGGGTGGGTCAGTGGGTTAAAGCCTCTGCTTTCGGCTCAGGTCATGATCTCAGGGTCCTGGGATTGAGGCCCACATTGGGCTCCCTGCTCAGTGGGGAGCCTGCTTCCCCCCTCTCTCTCTGCCTGCCTCTCTGCCTCCTTGTGATCTCTCTCCCTCTGTGAAATAAATAAATAAAATCTTTAAAAAAAATAAAAAATAAAAATAAAAATAAAAATATGGCTCCAGAATTTTCTCAATTTCATATTAGGTCACGCTGAGTCAACTGGCAGGATTTCAAAATTACTGTTTAAGTGTCCCTACTAGTTAATGAATCCAGACATTTCTATTCTAGGTAAACAGATCTTAGCTGTGTTTCTCTGGATGTATTGTTAGTCTCTCTAGATTTTGGGGTAGCATTTTTCTCTGGATCTCAGTTCTCTGATAAGTTCAAAAAAGGTATTGTTTTGTGGGTTAAAAGTTCGTGTGTTAAAAAAAATTTGGTTTTTGTTTTGTTTCTGTAAAGACATAAGTAATGACTTCCCTTCTTTAAATGTGAGGGCTGAAATATAAGGGATTTTTAAAACATTTCAGTTAAAAAAATAACTTCAGTCACATGAGTTGCAAAATAGATCTGTGTGACCAACACAATAATCAGGATACAGAACTTCCTACACCACAAAGAAACTCCCAATGTTACCACTATATAGTTATATCTTCTACCCAGTGCTAATCACTATAATTCATTTTGAGAGTGTTACATAAATGAAATCATTCAATATGTAATCTTTGGAAATTGTATTTTTATACTTAGCATGATGCTTCTGAGACCTCTTCAAATTGTTACATGTGTTAATAGCTTGTTCCTTTTTATTGCTGAGTAGTATCCCATTGTATGAATGCATGAGTTTGTCCATATGCTCAGAAAAGGGCATTTGTATTGTTTTTAGTTTTTGGCTACTGTGAGTAAAAGTGTTAAGAACATGTGTATAAAGAAATGAAAGCTTACATTCATTTCTTTATAACTATCCTAAAATACAATTACTGGGTTATATGAGAAGTATGTTTAACTTTTTAAGAAAATGCCAAGGTGTTTTCTGGAATGGCTGTACCATTGTGTATTCTTGACAGTAAGTTTGAGATACAGTTGTTCTGCATCCTCACTACATGCGGTGTTTCCAGTGATTTTTTTGGTGGTTGTTGTTTTGTTTTTGTTTCTTATTTTTTTAACCCTTCTCATTGATGTGTAGTGATACTTCATTGTGGTTTTCACTGTGGTTTTAATTTATATATTTGGTGTATTTTCTGATTTTGGGGGGTTAGGTTTTTAATATTCATCTATCTTTAAGTGAGCTGATACCTCTTTTCTTTCAAGTATACTGTTAAGCTTGTCTAGTGAATCCTTTATTTCAATTATTGTTCTTTTCACCTCTATAATATCCATTTGACTTTTTTTACCATTTCTATTTTCAATTGATATTTCTGATTGAGTTTTTGTCATAATATTCCTCTTTCTTTGTATACATTTAAATACTAGTTATTTAAAGATACATATATATATCCTTGAAGTTTTTCTTGGAAACCTGATTGCACATAGAGTTAGTCTCTATTACCCTTTTTTTTTCCTTAATAGTGTAGGTCAAAATTTCCTCCTTCTATGCATGTTTACTCAAGTTTTGTTGAAAATGAGATATTTTAGATAATGTATTGTAGCAAAAGTAGATTATATTTTATTTTTCTGAGTTTTGCTTGTTTTAGTAATTAAAATTAAATTCAGTCTTTGATATCTCTGCCCAATTCCTTTTCTTGACATTGTTCTTTTTCTTCCTCCTCTTCTTCTTCCTCCTCTTCCTCTCTTCTTTTTGCTTTTATTTGCCTTTTAGCCTGGTTCCTTAGGTCTTTTTCTCATGTAGGTATAGCTTAATGGCAAGCCGATGATTTGAATAGAAATTGTGCTAAAAACTCCAAGTGTGTAAGGCTTCCAAGCTCTGCTGATTGATCTGTGCATGGGTCAGGGAATAAATTAAAAGTTGTGGTCATGTCTCAAGTTTCTTCTGTTTTCACATTTTGGCAGACCCTCTTTAGTCTAAGTAAACTTGCATAGTTTCTTTGTCACCTGGTAATGCGTGGAAACCTTACATCAGACCTTTCTTTACTGTCTCAATTCCAGGGTCTCCTTGATAATGTTCTACCACTTGCCTCAAAGTAAGCCAGAAAACATAAGCTAACAAATCTACTATTTTATCCAGTCCATTCCCAATTTTTATCATGTGTAACCATACTTTTTTTTGTCTCACTCCCTGTCCTGAATGAAAATCACCTTCTCAGGAAGTAAAGGTACTATTTTTCATGGCCAACATGAAGTTGATAAAACTCCAGTTCTCACCAACTACTGTGGGTGGCAAGGTAAATAATAGCTCCAGGTAAAAAGTCACAGACCTCTGTGTTTTATGAAGGTTTCCAAGAATTCCAAGAATTCTATAAATTCTTCTCCATTTGTTGTCTGATATTGGTTAGTTTCCAAATCCCTGAAATGATTGTTTTTGGGAATTGTGTCTAGTTTTGAACTTTTTATTTGTGAAAGGTAATTGCCATTTTCATGACACCATTAGCACTAGAATAAGTATCTTATTCTTCAGTACCCAAATATACTTACCAAAATGTTAGAATAATAATTATTATTCAGACTCTGAAAGGTAAGCAAGTCACATAAACATTACCTCCTTTTATCCTTCCACAAAACTTGAAATATATTATAGTCATTATAGTTAATCCCATATTCTGGTAAAAGAAAGTGAAATTAAGGTAGATTTAATGACTTTTTTACCTGTGATTATAAAATAGTTACCTTTCAGAGCTATCATTTAAACTTGCATAAGATGTTTTCTCCTGGTGTTTACTATTATTTGAAATTAATTTACTCTTAAGGCTCCTTAGGGCAGAGACTATGTCGCACTTGAAATTTTATTTCCACTTATGAGGAACTCAATGCATATATACTTGCAGAAACAGATAGAATTTTATTTTATAAAGCAGTAAATTGATCTGAATATTTAGTTCAAGGAACAAATGAAATTTTACCTACTTCAGCATTCTTATAAACATCCATCTGTTGTACGTTTCTTATTAAACATTCCCTCAGTTTCAATAAGAGATTCAACTTGATCTAACCTTCACTTCAGTTTACTTCTTTACTTAGGATATAATTGATCCATCTTTCTCTAACACCTTGTCTTCTCTCTCTCTCTCTTTATATATATATATATATATATACATATATATATATGTATATATATACATATATATATATTTTACTATATGTGTCTGTAGTGTTTTCATATGTTTGGGTTAAATACTACTCTGTCAAAAGCAGCTAGACTGTAATGATACTGTTTTAGATGTATATTTTATTTTGGTGGTTTGTCTGTATATGATCATCTAACACATCATCATCTTAAAATTGAATCTATTAGCACACACACATACATATATATTCTGAAGTGATGGCTATGCCAGTTTAATGTTTTTGCATATGAGACACTATATTTAAAAAAAACTATTATAGCTTAATATTTTATTGATTGAATGAGTTCCTAAGAGCTCTTCCATGATACAATTTTGATATTCTCCTATCTGGCCACCTGAAATCTAAAGAAGAATAAGGTTAAATTACACTGTGTTTTGGGTGAGGTCAAACGGAGATATTCTGAGCAATTAGAGTTGTCAGCACTTCAAAACAACTATTTGGAAAATGGAAGAGACCTTGGCGCTAGTTCATCTGGATGTTAATGGATATGGTCTTTTGAAAGGGGAATTAGTGTGTGTGTTGAAGCTAATTAAGGCACAGTTGTTAAATGTCACATCTGTTTTTAATAAACCATATGGTTTTAAGATTTAATCTTGCACAGATCTGGCATTTTTAACAGATATCTGCTTATATTTGGATCAGAGATGATTTGATCCTCTACTGGTTTATTGGAATTCAATATTCAGGGTTAGATTTCAAGAGAGAACCTTTAAAATATTTTAAAGGAAATTTTCAAATTATGACATATTCTATGACTCAAAAACTATTAATATTTGTGTCTTAATTAAAAATATCTTAAAGAATAGTCTAAAAGTTAGAAAATATTTCAGTCATTATATAAGTAGATATTTTGGGGGAATGAATTAGGGATCATTTTAATGCAGCATTTAAAATTTTTATTTTTGATAAATATTATTTTTTATTCTCATGTTTAACAGGGATTTGACTTCATAGTGTCTTGGCTTTCAAGTACATGAGAATTAACAATATAAATCACAGACAATATGAAAGCATAACAGTTCAGTTGAAATATATAAACGTTATAAAACTTTTCCTGAAAATTTTAATTGAAGGTCTATTTTAGGGCAATGCACTTTTGTTTATGTTCAATTAATATTATCTTTCATTGTAAGAAGAAAATTTATCTTGTTTTCATGCCTGCAATCTAAAAAGGTAAAACAAGAAGGAAATTACAATCCTTTACTTGACCTCTTTTCACATCTAATTTGAGAGCATTGTTTCTGTTGAGATAACAGTCTCCATGGTTACTGGTTACACAGACTTTTTAAATGTTTTAACAATGTTATGGGTATCCATAGGGCTTTTGCTTTGCATTTCAGCAAATAAGGACATTTGTCCTCTGAGACTGCACCTCTGAAATAAGTGTGGATTAGATGAAGTGCATTGTAATGTTTATAACATATCCGTGGCTTATAAAGGTGCATATGTGGGGGAATATCCTCCTACAATTACCCCAAACTGTAATTTGTCAAAGTAACTGCCTATTACTAGATCGAGTTGGATTCAAGTGTCAGGTTGGATCAATATCACCGGCCATTCAAATAATGTAGAGACCACTCCATTTGGGGATTCAGTCTTGTTATCTTTGAATATGGCAGGAAATGTCATGATCCCAGGGGAAAGCAAAGATGTCACTTAAGGAAAACAGATGGCATTTTACAGAAAATAAACATTTACGTGAGTAGTCTAAAAAGCCTCACTTAAATGAATACTATTGTATGTTTTCTTTTGGTGATTTTGGAAGACAACAGCTGGAGAAGGAGGAGGAGGTAAACCATTTACTATCACATATTTTAACATCTTGACCATTTAATCCACTATAATTTTGTCCTAAAATTATCCATTTCTCAACAAGCCAATCCTATATGAATATATTCACATGCTATATAAATGTATAAAAGGTAATACTACGTGTTTACTGTTAGTCAAGTACTGTGGATTTTTCCAGCCATATGAAATATTTTAAAGACTTTAACTGTATAAAACATATAAGTGATTAGCACATAAAAATGTATCCTACATTCCCCTTCAGTATAGGTGAATTGTGAAATCTTGAGCATTTGATATTACTAAGAAGAAGCCAGAAATTATTCAATTTTAATGTACTTTTTTTTTTCAGTTTGACACGTTTTAGTCAATTCATTTGGACTACCTACTGGCTATATGTGTATTACAATGATAGACCACAGAAACAAACTGAAAGAAATAGAGCATGGAAGTAATCCTTTGGAGTGTTGGTATTTTGTCTGAGATTTATTCTATGCTCTGTTTCACCCATCCTCAGAGTCAGTCATGTTAATTCAAGAGCTTTGTGTCACAGACTTTAAAAAAATGTTTTCCCTATTAAAATTTAGCTACTTTAATCCCAAAGTTTCATCCTGGCTTCTTTTTTCTCCCTTCTAAAATTTACAGACCTATTTAATATAAATTTGTTTCACATGGAAATATCAATGAAATCTATTTAAAATTATTTTGACTGTATTTTTAATGTCTTAAACACAGAAAAATATTAAAGGAAAAGAGAAAATCAACAAAACCCCATAACTCACTGACAGGTACTCTTAATTTCATGTGTATGCTATTTTACATTTTCAGTCTTGAAATATGAAAATTATTATCTGACCTATGACATGTTCTTAAGAAGAAACTGAGTAGCCATTAAAAAGTATGCCCTTTAAGGTACTTATTTTGTAAAAAAAAAATCTACAATTAAAATTATATAAGAAATATAAAATATATAGAATTTAAAAAAGCATGTATATGCATATTCATTCTTGCCACAATTTAAAAGTACTTCCACCATTTTTTTCGTGTGTTCCTTATTATGTACTGAGAAGATATTGCCTTTCTTTTTGTTCCTATTAACTTATCAGTATAACTAATCTAGATTAGAAGATTTAATAGATAAAAGGCCAGTGTGATATATCAAATTTGCCATGTAAATCCATCTGACTCAATGAAAATGTAAAGTGATATTGCATTTATCTAAAAGTATATAAAATAAACAGAAAATGTTTAAACCATAAACCCATAAGACCATATTACACCAATGATTCCTTATGATTCTCGACCTACAATATTATACAGATTAACCTAGAGATGGCAAATAAGATTGTAAAATATTTCAAAGGGTCTTTATTCATACTTATTATTTAATTTTTAAAAATTAATTTAATATCTTAATATTTTTGAAACTCTATCAGAGATATCTGTGAAGAATTATCCAACTCAAATATATGCAAATAACAAAAGCAACAAATACTTCAAATATCCACTTATCTATCTATGATATTTTGGTGAGGTTATTTGGTTTCTCTTTAAGATGAAATGAAGTCTACAGCTGGAAGATTCTAAAAAATGAATTTGCCAACGAGGATATTCTATATAAATATTAGTTGTAGGTATTGCTGTAGTTTTACTGAGCTCAGGAAGAAATAAACTCTGGATCAGAGAGAAAGGAACTTAAATCTACTGAATGCAGACAATAAATCAGTATTTCATCAGATGATTTAGAATGTTTTGTAAGGACAGTATTCCTGTTCTCATATTATCAATTCTTTCATCTTTGTCATATTTTCCATTGTCCATTCTTTTTTATCCTCTTTCCTTCTTTTTCTTTTATTCTCATGTTTTCCCTACCTTTTTTTTCCCTGTCTTTTAAAACCAACCTCCTGGAGATATATGTGGGAACTATAAAACCTATAGTGGGAACCTAAACCACTAGTAAGTTTGGATTTGAAGATAGGCAAGAGAGGATGAAGTGGATTGTAATGTTTATAACATATCTGTGGCTTATAAATGTGCATATGTGGGGCAATATCCTCCTACAATTATCCCAAACTGTAATTTGTCAAAGCAACTGCCTATTAATAGATGGAGTTGGATTCAAGTGTTGGGTTGGATCAATATCACTGGCTGTTCAAATAATGTAGAGACCACTCCATTGCCAATCCTCTCTTGCTTTCCCCACAAATTCTATTAGTATGTGTAAAACCAAGTAAATATGACCTTCCTCATAAGTGTTGTAAGACTTCACATATGTCATATACGTTCTTCATAAGAACACACACAATATGATAAACATTTTTGCTTATATATTGTATGTGTATTAAATTTCTTTTTTTTTCTAAGATTTTTTATTGATTTATTTGACGTAGAGAGAGAGATCACAAGTAGACAGAAGCAGGCAGAGAGAGAGAGAGGAGGAAGCAGGCTCCCCCCTGAGCAGGGAGCCTGATGCGGGCCTCGATCCCAGGACACAGAGATCATGACCTGAGCCAAAGGCAGAGGCCCTAACCCACTGAGCCACCCAGGCACCCATGTATTAAATTTCATAATAGCAATAGTTTGCAAATACATGTTATTGCTTTGGTTCTGCTATTAACTAGATCTCAACTTTGGATAAAGCCTATCACCTTAGTGAGATCGATCATTTTTAATATAATAAGGTTGGGTTAAATATTTTCTAATGTATGTTAATGTTTTATGCAGTTATTATTCTCTCTGGTTTTTGTAGACATCTATAAAATTGAGTCCATCTTTTAATGGAGAAATCAGGCATTGAGATGAAAATTGGTAAATAGATAAAAATATAGAATACAATCCAAAGTCTAGATATAAGGCTTATCCTCTTCCTGTATTGTTATACCATCTACTAATCTGCATATTTGAATAGGTAAATTTCACATGTTAAAAATAATGTCCCATTTTTTCTTTCTAATAATTCACACAGGTCTTTTTCTTATTAACATATCTATTGTGTTAGATAAGATGGTGTCTGATGGATATGCAATTATAAAAAAGTCATGAGGTATTCATTGATTTGTTCATTCATTCAATAGATATTTGAATGGTACTATGATCCAGGCACTGTGTGAAGGACTGGTAATAGACGAAACAATACAGAAAGGTCTCCACAGGCATGGAGAGCACTCTGCAGTGTAAATACATGAATTGATAAATAGTAAATTACAATGTGCTTAAAAATGGCCTGCAGAAGATGTTATGAGAGAAGATGAGAAGGAAGGATTCTTGGACAACTTGTCTATTAAGAAGCTCTCCACTAATGATGGACATGAATTAGTAAAGAGATAAGTCCAATATCATATGGTAACTATCTTGAGCAAGGAAAATGCACAGTCTATCATGAGCACACAGAATAAAAGTGCTCTCTGGTGCAGAATTAGAGACCGAAGCAAGGAAGTCTTTCTGGATTAGATAAAACATGAACTAAATTCTGAGATCAAAGTCCATGTTTACAGGATAAAAAGAAGGTAGGAAAGAGTAGGAATAAAGGGATCCACAAGCAACAAGTATATAGAGAGCCATGATAAGAGAGTGAACTGATCAGGAACCACAGTTATTCATATTTTGGCAAGTTTGTTTTAAGTTACTCATAATGATTTTCTTCTCTACTTCCTCTCATGACATACATAGTACAGCCTTCACTTTTTATGTAATTATAACATAAAAGCATCATTTTACTATTTAAAACAGTCTTAAATAAGCAGTAGAAACACATTTTCCTTCTCTTTTGTTTGTTAGTACTGTGCTATTTGAATCATTCTATCTCAGGTTCATGCTGATAATTCTGTTTCTGGGCCAGTCTCAGTGAGTTTGAATCAGTCAAAAGGAGTCAGGTCAACAGCCTCTGTATTCCTCCTCATCTGTCCTGATACTTTCTTAATCCCGAGCACTTACAACTTGTGGCACAGACTTAGATAGCTACTCTCAAAGGCTTTAGCTATAAATTCTCTCTTGAACTGGTTCTGTCATTAATCACAGGTAGGATATGTGCTGTTTTGGTTCTCTTAAACAATGTAACTGAGAACTTAATGGTGTCAGATAAGTTGAAGAAAAACAGATTTTTATTTTTCTTCATTTATTTGCAAAAAAACCCCGACCCTGCTTCTTTATAAAATATTCCTAAAAATGAAAGCTCCAAAGAAGGTAAATGTCACTACGGTAAGACAATAGAATTTTATTTTTATATAAATCATCCAAAGTTCACATGACACCTTCTCTATGCCATGTATTAGTGACGCCAATGATGTCATCTTGGGATCTGAAGGACGTACAGGGATGAAATAACCTCATTTTAAAGAAAAATTGTATTTTTAAAATACAATAAATGTACTAATCCTTATAATTAGTATGTAAAATATTTCAAGCTTTTAAAATCTACTTTATTGAGATATAATTTATATACAAGTTAAATTTTAATTCTATAGCTTGAATTGTCTAGTTTAATTTTAAATTTTAATTGTACATTTTGATGCTTTTTGACAAGTATACAAGCTATATAACCACCACAACCACCATACAGAATATTTTGGGGTGATGGAGAAGCTGTAACCATAATTTTCATAGATCTTATCACTGAAAGCCAAATAGATATTTGCTAAAGAGGTGATGCTATTAATATTTAATGTAATACATAACTAATTAAAATGAAATTAATATGTAATGACAATATTATATAAGATCTCTGAGGGCAGAGATTTCTGTCAGATTTGTTCAATGCTATACATTCCAGGGACATAAGCTAGGTGTTTAGTACATTTATGTTAAATAGATGAGCTAGGAATAAACTGCTTACCTGAATGTGTGTATTCATTACCGCTATTTGTAGTCTTTCAAATATCTACTACCTTCAATTATAACAAAATCAATTTTCATTAAATTTCCCTGTACTCAAATTTTCATTTGACTGTTATAGGCATACATTTGGCAATAAGGACTAATATATACCAACATTAACAAAACACTGTGCTAAATATATTAGTTCTTACAAACACATATAATTTAACCTAAATTTTATCCCTTCTAAATGTTACCCCTCTAACCTCAGCATCATTTTCTTAAAAATACGATTTATCTAACTAATCAGAGCAATTGCTTTGATAAACTACCCAATACTCATTACATTTGCTCAGTTTTATGATGGTAATGGATACACCAGTTTACATGGTTACTGCAAACTAGTAGTATTTTGAAACACTGAAGAAAAGTGGTCACTAAAAAATAGTAACCGAGGTTGAGATTATTGACCCAATGATTTTCTCCCAGGTAGCAAAAATCGTTAGACTGCTAAGAAAACTTTTCGTCTAGACATAAGCAATTGTCTTTGGTGACAGTAACATATTAAAAAGCAATGATCCAAACTGTTCTTAATACTACAAAAAAGAGTTCTTTCATTCCTGGACAGTTGCAGTTCTCCATAACAACAGTAATTTTCAGTGCCTGGAAAATCTATTTGACATACCAGGGTCAGAAGTTGTTATTACGAGTAACAGCAGGTGCTTCTAATTTCATGACAGCAGAAAAGGTCTCACCGATTATGATTGTTATAAAATCTTAGACAATAGATATTTTCATTCTTTAGCAACACCATTCTCCTCATAAAATAGCCTATTTCATTCTTTGATAACCATTCTTCTTATGAAATTGCATACTCTTTCTTTCCTACAGCAAATGTTCTGGATAGTTCTCTTCCATTCACCCTTGGCCCTTCTCACAAGGTTTTGGTTTTTCTGACAGCTATGCCATTGCTCAGCTCTATCACAACAGATGCTGCTTCTCTTTCAGCTTCTACACTACTTACATCTGAGTTCAAATGCTCACCTGGCAGCCCTCAGTTTTTCATGCTATGCTACGTATTCATTTTAGTAGAGGGTATGCCTGGCCAAGTTACTTTGCAACAGGAAACAAAACAAAAAAGTATTAACAGCAAAATTAACAAAAGGGCATAATTATGGGTTAAAAATGTACTAAGTGGCTACCCTGCAATGGTAATGAGTGGCAACTTCTTTTCTGAAAGAAAAAAAAATAAAGGCAAACAAATCAACTGAACTACAGTAGCAGATGGCTTCAAAAATCATGAAAGGAAATAATTTCTTTTGGACTGAAATACATCCAATTCTTTTAGAAACTGTACCCGTGGGGTTTTGGAATAATTTTAGTAGAAGTTTTTTGAAGATCACTCTCTAGTCCTCAGTCAGGTACAACCCAATTTAGAAGCATCCTGCATCTGCAGTTAAAATTCGCTGCACTGGGAAATCTCTTTGGGAACACAGGTGTTTCCAGCATTCACTTTCAAAGTATATCCAACTAAAGAGACCATTCATAGACTTAAAACTTCTCTCCTTACTTCATGGTTGTAAAGGATGTCACATAGTTGATTAGGCTAATGAATAAAATGAGTATTAATGGTCACAGCAAGGCCTTTCATGATGTTCCACAACAATGACAACAACAACAATAAAATAACATTAGTCCAATCCAGCTACATTTTGCTGAACAAGGCACAAATCCTCAAAATGTATTTGAAATACACAAAAAGACATGAAGGCACTATTTTTTCCTTTATTTTTTAAAAAAATATTTTATTTATTTATTTGAGCCGGGGGAGGGAGGAAGAGCAAGCACAAGGGAGTGGGGGGTTAGAGGAAAAAGGAGATACAGACTCCCCACTGAGCAGGAAGCCTGACATGGAGCTCAAGGACCCCAAGATCATGATGTAAGCTGAAGACAGATGCTTAACCAACTGAGCCACCTGGGCATTCCTATTGTTTTCCTTTATATATGTTTTCACATTCCAAATACCATAGGAAAGGAAGAGAGAGAGAGAGAAAGAGATGCTGGTATGTTATTCCCATGTTTCATTATTACTATATGAAAATGAAAAATTATAATTCATTAAAAACTATTTTTAATACTTATTTATTCACTTGAGAGAGAGAGCAAGTGCCCATAAGTGAGCAAGGGTGGGGCAGAGGGAGAGAAATCCTCAAGCAGTCTTCCCACATAGGGCAAAGACCAAACTGGGGCTCAATCCCAGGATCCTGAGATCATGACCTGAACAGAAATCAAGAGTCAGATGCTTAATTGACTGAAGCTACCCAGGCACCCCAAAAAACTATAATATATATTTTTAAATTAAAGATCTAAAGTTTATCTTTTTTTTTTTTTTTTTTTTTTTTTTTTTTAGAAAGAGAGTGCACGTGTGTCAGGGGTGAGGGGCAGAGGGAAAGAGAGAATCTTAAACAGGGTTTGGTTCTAAAAGATGGCAGAGGAGTAGGGGACCCTATTTCAACCAGTCCTCGGAATTGAGCTGGACATTTACCAGGCCATTCTGAACACCCATGAAATCAGCCTGAGATGTAAGAAGATACATCTGGATCTCTACAAACAGAATATCTCTGGTCGTTGGTCTCGAGATATGAACCGGGAGGCATGATTGCGTGGGCAGATATTAGGAGATAAATGGAAGGGGGAGAGAGCCTCCGGGATCCTGCACCACTGAAGGATAAAAGCTTCCCACTCTGGGGACCAGGCACAGACTCTGGGGACCAGGCACCACAGGTAGTGGTAGGGAAAGGACTTTAGGGTAGCCCCCCAGACTGAAACCGGAGCTGAGGGGGTAAATGTGCTAACTGGGGGCAGCTTAAGGTTTTAGAGGCACAAAGCACAGAAACATGCCTGGACCTAGAAGTAAGGGCTGGGAGTCCTGCTATGGAGCACACAACTCAGGATGTTGAGGATTTTAGCATCACAGACAAACAGAAATGGTGTGCCCCAGAGAGCTCAGTGGAGAGCAGACCGCGATCTCGCTGTTCTGAGACAGGGGTCTGGATATGGTCACTTCTTCTCTGACTCTTGGAAGAGATGTGGAAAGCTGACAGGGAAAGAGGCCAGAGAACAAAAGCCCCCCAAAACCAGCTTTCACTGAGCCCATCTCCCCTCCACAGGGGGCAGGGCAATGCTGCCCAAGCATGGTTGCCTAAGTAACAGCATGGCAGGCTTCTCTCCCAGAAGACAGGATGGAAGAACAAAAGGCCGACAACCTTAAGGTCCCTGTAAAATAGACTTCAGAGTAACGATTATCATGGTGATATCTAGGTTTGAGAAAAATATTAACAACAATATAGAATCTCTAAGGGCAGAAATGAGATCTAATCAGGCTGAACTTAAAAATGCAATGAATGGGCGCCTGGGTGGCTCAGTGGGTTAAAGCCTCTGCTTTCAGCTCAGGTCATGATCTCAGGGTCCTGGGATCGAGGCCCGCATCGGGCTCTCTGCTCAGCGGGGAGCCTGCTTCCCCCTCTCTCTCTCTGCCTGCCTCTCTGCCTCCTTGTGATCTCTCTCCCGCTGTGAAATAAATAAATAAAATCTTTAAAAATAAATAAATAAAATAAAAATGCAATGAATGAAATGCAGACTAAACTGGATACTCTGACTGCCAGGGTAAATGAGGCAGAAGAATGAATTAGTGAGATAAAGGATAAAATGATAGAAAAGAAGGAAATCGAGGCAACACAGGAAAAACAATTTAAAACCCAAGGAATCAAACTGAGAGAGATCAGTGACTCAATGAAATGTTCCAATATCAGAATTATTGGGATCCCTGAGGGGGTGGAGAAAGAGAGAGGTCTAGGAGATATATTGGAGCAAATCATCACTGAGAACTTCCTTAATCTTGGGGAGGAAACAAACATTAGTTTCCAAGAGGCAGAGATGACCCCTCCCAAGATCAATGAGAACAGACTGACACTACAACATATAATAGTACAATTTGCAAATCTTAGATCAAAGGAAACAATCTTGAAAGTGGAGTAGGGGAAGAGATTTCTTATGTACAGAGGGAGGAACAACAGGATAATGTCATACCTGTCCATAGACACCTGGAAAACCAGAAAAGGCCGGCAAGACATATTCAGGGTACTAAATGAGAGAACATGCAGCCAAGGATACTTTATCCAGCAAGGCTGTCATTCAAAATGGATGGAGAGACAAGGAGCTTCCAGGACTGGCAGAAATTGAAAGAATATGTGACCACCAAGCCGGCCCTACAAGAAATATTAAAGGGGGTTCTATAAGAGGAGAAACACCCCAAGAGTGATATAGATTAGAAATTTATGGAGACAAGCTATAGAAACAAGGATTTCACAGACAATATGATGACAATAAAATCATATCTTTCAATAATCACTCTCAACATGAATAGCCTAAATGCTCCCATGAAATGGCACATGGTTGCAGACTGAATAAAAAGACAGGACCCATCCATATGCTGTCTACAAGAGATGCATTTTGAACCTAAAAATACATCCAGACTGAAAGTGAAGGGACAGAGAAACATCTTTCAAAGACCATTTTGCTCAAGAATGTTTGGGTCAACCAGGAAATCAAAGAAGAACTTAAACAATTCATGGAAATCAGTGAGAACAAAAACACATCAGTCCAAAACCTATGGGATATGGCAAATGCAATCCAAGCCTCAACCAAAAAAACAGAAAAATCCCAAATACACAAATTAACTTTACACCTTAAAGTATTGAAGAAAGAGCAACAAATAAAGCCTAAGCCATGCATAAGGAGAGAAATAATTAAGATTAGAGCAGAGATCAATGAATTAGAAACCAGAAATACAGTAGAGCAGATCAACAAAACTAGAAGCTCGTTCTTTGAAAGAACAAGATCGATAACCACTGGCCAGACTTATCCAAAGAAAAGAAAAAGGGCCCAAATTAATAAAATTATGAGTGAAAGGGGAGAGATCATGTCTAACACCAAGGAAATAGGAACAGTTATTAGAAATTATTATTAACAATTATATGCCAATAAATTAAGCAACTTGGAAGAAATGGATACATTTCTGGAAACCTATAAACTACCAAGACAGAAACAGGAAGAAACTGACAACCTGAATAGACCAATAACTAATAACAAGATTGAAGCAGTCAGTGATCAAAAACCTCCCAAAAAACTGGTGTCCAGGGCCTAATGGATTCCCTGGAGAATTCTACCAAATATTCAAAGAAGAAATAATACCTATTTTCTAGAAGCTGTTTTAAAAAATAGAAACAGAAGGAAAACTTCTAAACTCATTCTATGAGACTAGCATTACCTTGATCCCAAAACCCGGTGAAGATGCCCTCAAAAAAGGAGACTTACAGACCAATATCCCTGATGAATATGAATGTTAAAATTCTCAACAAGATCCTAGCTACTAGAATCAAACAGTACATTAAAAGGATTATCCATCATAACTAGGTGGGATTTATCCCTGGGATGCAAGGGTGGTTCAACATTTGCAAATCAATCAATGTGATAGAACACATAAATAAGAGAAGAGACAACAACCACATGCTCCTCTCAATTAATGCAGAAAAAGCATTTCATAAACTACAGCATCCTTTCAAGATCAAAACGCTTCAGAGTGTAGGAATAGAGGGAACATTCCTCAACTTCATAAAAACCATCTATGAAAAACCCACAGTGAATACCATTCTCAACAGGGAAAAGCTGAAAGCCTTTCCCTCAAGACCAGAAACACAAGGATGCCCACTCTCACCATGATTGTTCAGCATAGTACTAGAAGTCCTAGCAAGAGCAATCAGAGAACAAAACGAAATAAAAGGTATTCAAACTGGCAAAGAAGAAGTCAAACTCTCTCTCTTCACAGATGACATGATACTTGAAAAAACCAAAATACTCCACCCCCAAATTACTAGAACTCATACAGCAATTCAGTAATGTGGCAGGATACAAAATCAATGCACAGAAATCAGTTGCTTTCCTACACACTAATGATGTAACTACAGAAAGAGAAATTAGGGAATATATTCCACTTACAATAGCACCAAAAACCTTAAGATACCTTGGAATAAACCTAACCAAAAAGGTAAAAGATCTATACTCTAGAAACTACAGAATACTTACGAAGGAAATTTAAGAAGACACAAAAGGATGGAAAAATAGTCCATGCTCATGGATCAGAGGAATAAACATTGTTAGAATGTCTATGCTACACAGAGCAAACTATACTTTCAACATCATCCTGATCAAAATACCAATGGCATTTAAAAAAATTTTATTTATTTGACAGAGAGAGACAACAGCAAGAGAGGGAACACAAGCAGGGGGAGCGGGAAAGGGAGAAGCAAGCTTCTCACAGAGCAGGGAGCCTGATGCAGGACTCTATCCCAGGACCCTGGGATCATGACCTGAGCAGAAGGTCGCCACTTAATGGCTGAGCCATGCAGGTGCCCACCAATGACATTTTTTAATGTACTGGAACAAACAAGCCTAAAATTTGTATGGAACGAGAAAAGACTCCATATTGACAAGAAAATGTTGAAAAAGAAAAACAAACTGGAGGCATCATATTGCCTGATTTCAAGTTATATTACAAAGCTGTAATCACCAAGACAGCATGGTACTGTCACAAAAACAGACACACCGATCAATGGAACAAAAGAGAGAGCCCAAATATGGATCCTCAACTCTATGGTCAATTAATCTCAAATAAAACAGGGAAAAAATATCTAATGGAAAAAAGACAGTCTCTTCAATAAATTTGCTAGGAAAATTGGACAGCTATACAGAAGAATGAAACTCAACCATTCTTTAACACCATACATAAAGATAAACTCAAAATGGGTGCAAGACCTCAATGTGAGACAGGAATCCATCAAAATCCTAAAAGAAAACATAAGCAGTAACCTCTTTGACATCAGCCACAGCGACTTCTTTTAAAACACATCTCCAAAGGCAAGGGAAACAAAAGTGAAAATGAACTTCTGGGACTTCATCAAGATAAAAAGCTTCTGCACAGCAAAGGAAACAGTCAAGAAAACTAAGACACAACCCATGGAATGGGAGAAGATATTTACAAATGACACTACAGATAAAGGGCTAGTATCCAAGATATATAAAGAACTTATCAAACTCAACATCCAAAAAACAAATAACCCAGTGAAGAGATGAACAGAAGACATGAACAGACATTTCTCCAAGGAAAACATATAAATGGCTAACAGACACATGAAAAAATATTCAACATCATTAGCCATCAGGGAAATTCAAATCAAAATCACAAGGAGATACCACCTTTACACCAGTTAGAATGGCAAAAATTGGCAAAACAAGTAACAACAAATGTTGGAGAGGCTGTGAAGAAAGGGGAACCCTCTTACACTGTTGATGGAAATGCAAATTGGTGCAACCACTTTGGAAAACATTGTGGAAGTTCCTCAATACGTTAAAAATAGAGTTACCCTATGACCCAGCAATTTCACTACTATTTATTTACTCCAAAGATACAGACGTATTGATAAGAAGGGGAATTTGCATCCCAATGTTCATAAAGCAATGTCCACAACAGCTGAACTGTGGAAGGAGCTGAGGTGCCCTTCAATATGAATGGATAAGGAAAATGTGGTTCATATATACAATGGAATATTACTCAGCCATCAGAGAGGATGAATACCCAACATTTGCATCAACATGGATGGAATTGAAGGAGATTATGTTAAGTGAAGTGAGTCAAACAGAGGAAGTCAATTACCATATGGTTTCATTTATTTGTGGAACATAAGGAATAGCATGGAGAACATTAGGAGAAGGAAGGAAAAATGAAGTGGGGGGTAGGGGAGGATCAGAGGGAGAGACAGGCCATGAGAGATTATGGACTCTGGGAATCAAACTGAGGGTTTTGGAGGAGAGGAAGGTAGGGATGGGTGAGCCCAGTGATGGGTATTAAGGAGGGCACGTATTGCATGGAGCTCTGGGTGTAATACACAAACAATGAATCCTAGAACACTACATCAAAATCTAATGATGTACTGTATGGTCACTAATATAACATAGTAAAAAATTATTAAAAAAATAAAAGAAAAGAAAGAATCATGGAAAGTAAAAATATGATAGCCAAAATAAAAACATTCCCTTAGGTAAAAAAAATAAATAAATAAAAATAAAAGAGTCTTAAGTAGGTTCCACAACTGGCACACAGCCCAAGGCAGGGCTCAATCTCATGACCCTGATCATAATCTGAGTTAAAATCAAGAGTTAGACACTGAACCGACTGAGCTACCCAGACACTTTTATGGAAAAAAAAAAATCCATGGCTTTCCTGTTTGGAGGAATACAGGATTCATATAAATAATCCAAAGTTAATAATAATATAAAAAATGAAAAATTTTATTTCATAGAAAGAAATATGATGTTAGGGGGAAAAAAAGCCTGTAAACCAATAAATTTGTCCAAATGAATATTAAGATTTCTTATAAAGACAATTGAGAGTGTGGCACCTAGGCGGCCTACTTGGGTATGTGGCTGGCTCTTGATTTCCACTCAGGTCATGATTTCAGGGTCCTGCAATTGAGCCCTATATCAGACTACATGCTCACTGGGGAGTCTGCTCAAGATTCTCCCTCTGCCCCTCCCCCTGCTTGCTCCCTGTCTCTGTCTCTCTCTCTCTAAAATGAATAAATAACTTTTTTTAAAAAAGACAATTGAGAGTGGTTATTATGGTCAAAATATTTCTATCTACCACCTGTAGCTTAGAAGATAAATTACATGATACTAGGACCTCATGTGTACTTACAGCAGAGTTTCACAGAGAGGAGGTAGTAAATATATTTTGTATAGTGCATAAGCATTTAGAAAAAAATATATATAGGTAACCCATTATTTGTTCATTAAGGAACAAGTTATGCCCACTAATTTGTATTTCATTTTAGATTGGGTCATTGATTATAAAGTAGTTTGCTTATAGACAGTAGAACCTCAAGCTAGAAAATTGTACAATTAACTAGATTTCAATCTTTGAGTAGATCCAATTAAAGCTTTAATCTGGACAAACTTTGTTTGTGATATTCACTGGTGGCCTTTCTTTGACAGTTTCCTGTTAAATTGTTTTACCTTATTGTAGGTGATAATATGAAGGGAAAGATTATCAAATATGTGATTAATATACAGTAAGGAGAAGTTATTATGTAGACGGGTAGATTTATGTGTAATGTTCTTTAATAGGCTAAAGTAATAGAAAAAAGTTTAATCTAAATGGGACAAAGTTTAAGAATTTAATTTATGAAAACTTAGTTATACAAATTGAATATGGAGAACTGACTTATTATAAAGTCACATGGGAAGCATTAGTTAAATAGAAGCCAAATAAGCAGCATGCTGTAAATGCAAGATAAATCTAATGTAATGTTGGTTTTTCTTAATCAATGTATAATGTCTATTATTTATTTATGTATATTATGACACTTAAAATATGTATATAATATTGACAGAAGCGTGCATATAATTTCTTGGTCTTCCACATGGCATTCAATTTGAGACTATTTATCACGTCCTTTAGATTTCACAACTGTCTTCTCAATGAGTATATAATATAGTTGAGAGAGATTTCTAGGAAAAAACAAGTTTATTTTTTCTAAATATATTTCTGATTATCTTACTTTATATTTATATAAATGCCAAATTAGATCATTCAAATTCAGGCCAACACAAATCATGGCTAAAATATAGTAGAACTTACTTTGAGGGTGCTTGAGTATATTAACAAACAAATGCTTTAGATTAACTTACTGTCTGCTGGGTGAGGTGTTAAAATTTTATTTAAATACTCTTCGAGCTACGTTTTCAAAATATTTAATTTAATTCTAATGTAAAAATGATATAGACAACAAAGTAATATGGATATACTGGTGTATTTGTGTAAATGCTTTTGTAGTCTCTAAATTGTACACCATGTATATGTTTAGATAGATTCCTAGAAGCTATAACATAGTACCCAATTAGTTAAATAAGAAATATCAATTTTAAGTATTTAAATCTAACTTTTAATTCCAGAGAAATCATTAAATACAGTTTCAATGATATAGTTGGTAACTGACTAACTCTAATAATTCTGAGTTGATTTGTTTTCCTTTCCATTGACACTAAGGGTTTTTAAAGTCTATGCATACTTACTATTGATCATGAAAATGCCCCTTTTTACTTTTTAAAGGTTTTTTTTTTAATCTAGTTAACATCCAGTGTAATATTAGTTTTAGGTGTATAATATAGTGATTCAACACTTCCATACATCACCCTGTGCTCTTCAAAGTGCACTCCTTAATCCCCACCACCTATTTCACCTCTCTATCTGGTAACCATCAGTTTGTTCTCTATAGTTAAGAGTCTATTTCTTGGTTTGCCTTCCCTCTCTCTCTTTTTTCTTTTCCTCATTTGTTTTGTTTCTTGAATTCATACATGAGTGGAATCATATGGCATTTGTCTTTCTCTGACTTATTTCACTTAGAATTACACATAGATCAATGGAACAAAATAGAGAACCCAGATATGGACCCTCAACTCTATGGTCAAGAAATCTTTGACAAATCATGAAAGAATATCCAATGGAAAAAAGACAGTCTCTTCAATAAATGGTATTGGGAAAATAAGACAGACACATGCAGAAGAATGAAACTGGCCCATTCTTTTATACCATGCACAAAGATAAACTCAAAATGGATGAAAGACCTCAATGTGAGACAGGAATCCATCAAAATCCTAGAGAAGAACATAGGCAGTAACCTGTTCAACATTGCCACAGCAACATCTTTCAAGACATGTTTCTAAAGGCAAGGGAAACAAAAGTAAAAATGAACTATTGGGACTTCATCAAGATAAAAAGCTTTTGCACAGGAAAGGAAACAGTCAACAAAACTAAGGCACAGCCCATTGAATGGGAGAAGACATTTGCAAATGACACTACAGATAAAGGGCTAGTATCCAAGATCTATAAAGAACTTATCAAACTCAACACCCAAAAAACAAATAACCAAGTCAAGAAATGGGCAGAAGACATGAACAGACACTTCTCCAAAGAAGACATAAAAATGGCTAACAAACACATGAAAAACATCACTAACCATCAAGGAACTACAAATCAAAAGCACAATGAGATACCACCTTACACCAGTTAAAATGGCAAAAATTAACAAGACAGGAAACAAGTGTTGGCATGGAAAATAAGGAATAGCATGGAGGACCACAGGGGAAGGGAGGGAAAACTGAATGGGAAGAAATCAGAGAGGGAGACATACCATGAGAGACTCTGGACTCCAGGAACCAAACTGAGGGTTACAGAAGGTAGAGGGGGTGAAAGGATGGCGTAACGGGGTGATGGGTATTAAGAAGGGCATGTGTGGTGATGAGCAATGGGTGTTATAAGCAGCTAATGAATCATTGAACACTACATCAAAAACTAATAATGTACTATATACTGGCTAACTGAACATAATAATTAAAAAAATCCAATGGGAGAAAAAAGGAATAAAGTCATTATATGTTAACAACAACAATAAAAAAAGAATGAAAGGAATTGTAAAGAAAAAAAAAAAGAATGACTCTAGGTCCATCCATGTCATTACAAACGGCAGGATTTCATTCTTTTCTTATGGCTGAGTGTTTGACTCTTCCTTCCATAATTGAGAATAAGGGAAATGCAGAAGTCTGAGGACTCAGTCCTAGAACACTACCATGTTGAGAATTAGGAGGAATTAACAGATGAGAAAGAAAAGCACCCAGTGAATTAGAAGTTAAACAAAGAGAATGTAAAGTTCTGTTAGCTAAGAAAAGAGCTTCAAGGGGAAAAGACGGAACTACTGTTTCAGATGCTACTAAATCAAGTTACAGAGTAAGAATTAACCAATGGACACAGAAAAATGGAGATCAGTTTCTGTGGAATGACAAGGACCAATGCTTGATATCAAGAAAGAATGACTACCAAAAGGAGAATAAGGTAGTCTAGGAGTAGCACTGGGAGGTAGCTTTTTTTTTTTTCTTTTTAGTTTTTACTTAAATGCCAGTTAGTTAACATACAGTGTAATATTAATTTCAGGAGTAGAATTTAGTGATTCAACTCTACAGGTGAGCTTTTTTAAGGAAAAAAGTCAAAACATGTTTGTATGTTGATCATACTGATCCAGGAAGCAGAGAGAAAATTCATAATGTGGGAGACAGAGGAAAAATCGCTGGGTTGTTGCATTAAAGAAAAAAAAAGAGTATTGAATGTTATGCAAAATATGGAAGGGTTGTTTTGGGTAGGAATTTGGAAAATTCATCCAAATTAATAAATGAGAAGTTAGATATGAAAGCAAATAGAAGCAAATTGTTAAAGTAGTACCTGAGAAAACTTCCTAATAATTTTATTTTTTTTCTCTCTGTGGAATAAGAAACAAAATTTTCAGTGCAGCAACAGTTGAAAAAAGATGGAAATCTGAAGAAAGGAAAAAATAAAAAGGAAGGTATAAACTTATCTTGAAGAATAAGGGAGGAAGAGACTAGGAAACTGTCATGATTGTAAGACAGTATCAATTTTGAATTTGGTAATTTTAGGTTTAAATAGTGACCACCCAGCAGGCTCCTGTGTTTATTACTCTAGCCAGGTTCAGCTGTAGGAATTCATATGATGAATGGGCAGCACTGGATTCAACCACATCCATGGTAGGAAAAACATAGGAAAATGACACGTTGAATTGAATTGAAGTCATTAGTACAAATTCATTTTCCAAAACTGTTAAAAATGTAGATATTAGATAGTTAGAATTATGTTCATTCTGCTTTGCTCTATCAAGATGCATGGAATACGCAATATTAGGGAATCAGTTCATACAGTAGTGCAGACAGTGCAGAAGGAAGGAAGGAGTAGACTTTCATAGTTATAAATACATACTGGGTAGTTAAATAAGTCTAGAATAAATTTTAGCTTCAAAACTATTCTGGGAACATGAATGCTTTATTTAAATTCCCTCAGTCTCAGTTTCTTTGGTTGTTTATTTTAATTATAAATTTGATGTGAGAATTTGATGAGATAATAATGAAAAATATTTAGCTATGATTTTGCTGAGAGTAATTGATTAATTGTTTATAGTTTATTACAACTAGGGTTATTTCTCCATAAATAATCCCATTTTTTTGCTTATATGCAATCTTATTTATTCCTCTGCTATATGTTCTCTCAATCATCACATAACCTGTACTACAGAATTGCCTTGATTTGCATTTGACCTATGATTTTATGATATACTATTAGTTGCCCCTTGCTCTTTTGATAGCTAAATTCATCCTGGTGACATTCAGATGCTTTATCCTAATAGAATAATAGCGGTTAGAGGACTGTCCCGACTTAGCCATTCTGAAATATAAAATGTTGCTTAAAGAAATTCATTTATCAACAAATACATCATTATATTTTTTCTGCACATTTTAAATGTATACATTATTACACAAGTTTATTCACTGTATCATCTTACAGATTTTTCACTTTTGCACATTCTATAAGAAATTTATAAGACTAATTTCGAATGTAAAATTACATAAAATCATCATTAAAATTTTCAAAGTATCAGCAAACTTACTCATTTATAGATGAAACCAATTTACTTATAAGTTAACAAAAATATGTGTGATAGTTTACCAATTGAAAGTAACATGTGTAGATATTGTTAAAAGAGATTAAATTAATTTTAATTAAAATTATTTTCATATTGCAGAATATTCTGAAGAATGTGAAAAACAACAGGATAATTGCTGATTTAAAGTTAAATGTCACTTGGTTTTTTAGTAATTTATGAGACTGAATAAAATTTACTCTATTTCTTTTTTATTTAAAGGCCCAATCTTCCCCTGCAATCTTCTCAGGGGACTCCATTCTATCAGTTCTGTCTTAGGCCAGCATCACATCTAAGAGTGCTTCTGAGGACCATTGCTCCTTGCTCCACAGTACTATGAGAGGAAGCACAGTACCCCAAGATCTGGTACTGGAGGTAGACACTGGCCAAGGACTTTGTTCAGGAAAAGGATGAAAAAAACAATAGGAGGATGATAAAAAGTAGGCAGATGCAGGATAGGTTTATCCTCATCCACAGAACTGAGCAACACGGGTCAGATGAAGAGAGTTAGGCCTTTCATCGAATCCCTTCGAAACACCAAAGTAGATTAAAGCAGGTATACCTACAGGGTCAGGCATGCACATAATATTATTTCTGGAAAAACAGACATCCATTTTTCCTTTAAAAAAAATCCCTAACTCTGTTTCCAGATGCTTGCAATAATTTTTGGTGAAAAACATAAAGACCTTTTAAGACATTTTATTAAAAATAAAAAGCTGAACCTTAAATTTCCCATTTCTAAAACACTTATTTTAATTAGAATGGGATGGTGGTAGTTGTTGCCAAAATTGGAAATGAAAAGATTTATGTGCCATGGGAGAGATAAGCCATGTGGGAAAGGTCTTTGTGTGCTGTACAAAGTTGGTTAGATCTCATTTGTTTATTTCATGTGATGTTGACAAAAGGAATCCTGATAGAAGAGTTTTAGGTTCTGCCCAACAGCACTGAGGCTCAGCTTTATGATAGCTCTGTCCATAAATATCTTCCAAGTAATCAAAATTATAATAAAGTGTCACTCTTGTGAAAATCTATAATGTTTACAAACTCTTTCTTCTGAGGGTACTTTAAATATGTTATTAATTATGCAATTAAGACTGACAACTCTGAAATTAAGAAACACTTGCTATGTACTTCAAAACCGTTAGGAAATGTTATGCTGGGTATTTTCTGAATTCCTTCAAAACTTTTCTAAGACTTTTTTCTTCTGGTGACCTTGGGAATAGTCTTGATATATAACTTTTTTTGGTGAAATGAGGAGGGCTAACTGATGGAACTTCCTTAAGAGAAAGAAAGGGCAGGATCCCCTTGTCTACTTTTTTTTTTCTAACTATTAGTTTTAGATCACTGATCAGAGAAGAGGAAGGGATTGCAGGAATGTAGGAAATCTGGCTGGCCTAAACATCTACTTTGGGTGATCTGGGTGGCTGATTTTAGGTGAAAGTAGCCCCTCTTCCTCAGGTTTTTCCGATGCAGTACTTGTGATTTGTTTCTTTTCTTGCACACACTCAAGTGGCAGGTGTCAAAGAAAACTGCACCAGACAAAGTTAAACAAGCAAGGAAATGTATTCAAGATCCTTCCAGTAGTGGAACTCAACTCCTCTGAAACAACAGGCAGAGGGAATTTTAAAAGCTGGAATGAGCTAATGAAAAAATACAGGAAAATATTAGAGGATGGGTTGGTCTGTCTGATTAAGCCATGTGTGTTTGCTAACTGTTGCTTTATTGAAGTTAGGACCTTACCCTCCACACAGAGAGTAGGGAAAAAGACTCTATAACCCTAGATGACTGCATTTCAAAGGGATGGTTCCCAAGACCTTAAAAAAGACATTCCTGGGTTATAAAACAAGAGGCTGAGACATTTACATTTCAGAGGAGCAAAGAAAGAATTTATAACTCCAAGTTTTCTAAAGCAAATGCTCTAAGAAAAAGGAGGCCTGCATCTTAGCCCGAAAGAAGCCTGTCTAAAGTTTAGTCAAGCTGAGGAAACTTTAAGGCCATCATGGCCAAAGGCTTAACTTTGGGCACATTAGCATCTTGGATCTGAGCAAAAGTGTTGCGGAGGTTTTGTGCTTAAGAAAACTCCATTCAGGCCCTCTTACAGCCATACACCTTCCATAAGATGAGGAGCACCCTGGTACTAATACCTCTACTTCTAGTCTATGTTCTAGATGCCTGGCACCTGGCTTTCTACCCAAAGAGCTCCAAGTTCTGGTCTAAGGCTCGCATAACACTACTAGGGACTGTATGACGCTACCTGAGTCCACATCCCCGAGGTGTACGTGGTGACAAAAACATGACTATTTTTAGGAGTGCAGATGGAGCGTAGATATGTAGGCTTGAGTGCTCATGTACATGTATGGTTTTGATGGTTTTAAAGAGTTGTAAGCAGACAACGCACAAAAATGATATGAATATGTGATAACAATCCAAGTGGACCTCAAAGCCCAAGATGTTTATGATTTATTTCACTACAGGAAAGATTTGCTGACTTCTTTGGTTATCTAGCACTTGCTTGGTGGTTAATATTTTTTAGATATGAATATGTGATAACAAAATTTTCATACTTCGTGCCTACTCTCATATGTGCATACTCATGATCTACCCTAGATTGCTTTTTCCTCTGATATTTTAGGTTATTTCTTTTTTTCTTTCTTTCTAGGCCCTTGATCAGGCAAGGCCATTTGCTCCTTTCAAGGAATGTGTATATATTTCACCTCAGGCCACTTCTTCCAAAGTGGATGATGGGTGCACTGCTCTCAGCTCTGCCCAGTAGGAAGATTTTCTCTCCCCAGTGTCTTTCAGGACCAGCTCTGGATGTGTTTATGAGGCAGTCACTACCCATCTTTGGCTTACTCATACACAGCAAACCAAGTCATCCATAACCTAGCTCAGGCTTTTCTTCCATCTTCAGCTGGTCAGATGGAATATCCCAGATGGCACGGGTGCACTTGTGTGGAGGTCTTGACTATAAGCTCACATAGCTTTCTCATGCCCTCTGGTTCAGTTTACACTTGAACTTAGTTACAGCACTTCCATCTGCTTCTGGCTCATTAGACACTATGACTTGGCAGGTCATCAGTACCCAGTACATGCTGGGTAATTCTGATACATGTTCATTTGGTGTCCATGGTTAAATTAAATGTTCCATCTACAAAGATCATGTTTTGCAGTTATTCATGAGGTCTTTTTTGTCTCTTATAAACTGGAATGATTCCTGAGAGTTTCTGTATCTTTTGTGATGTTTATATTTCTGAAGAACACAGGTTGTACAGTTTAGGCAGGAATAGTACTAATGTGATGTGTCCTTCTCAATGTATCATATCAGGACAGAAGTGATACCGATTTGTCCCAAAGTTGGTGACGTTTAATATGATCACGTGGTTAAGATTTGCCACCATCATTCCTTAGCACTCCCTTTCTCTACACCTGCCCCTAATATTGGATTCAGTACATTCTTAGAGAAACCCTGTTTCCTTTTAGTGTTGAGTGGTATTCAGAGACCAAGATCTGCATGGTGTGTTTGGTCAAGAATATCTTAGGTCCTTAACGTTAGGTCCCCTTATCAGAAAAATCTAGAAAATAAATGGGTGTTACCAGAATGTGAGCTCTTAAATATTACCCTAGTTGTACTTTAAGAAGTTAGTCTTGCACAAGCTCATAGATGCAGGCAAAAGACATAGAGTTCTCAGTTCAGAAGACTATTCTGCTGGGCACACAGGCATCAGGAGCTTCATGCTCCCATCTTTTCCTGTTGCCCCAAACTCCACAGGGATAATCTGGAGACAGGTATATGTGGATGCTGTCCACACAGTAAGTTTTGTGTCGCAACTGAGGAAATAGGACCTGAGGAAACTCCCAATATTAGAAGGGAGTTGCTAACAAATGTGCCCAAACTGCCCTGGAACGAGACTTTACTACTCTGTTGGGGAAGCAAATCTGCTCTCTGTCTCAGAGGGAGTCAGGAGGTACTATATTCATTAGCCCAAACTGAATGTTATAAAAACATTCTTGGGAAACTATCTGGAAAAAATACTTTCAACAGGTTTTCTTGGAAAATCAGCAAAAACACAGGAGACTCATGGAGAATTGTCTTCCACCGTGTGTGGGTGTGTATGTGTGTGTGTGTAATGAGTTCATATGGATTAACTCTAATTCCAATCCATGGAGTACATCCAAATTTTCTCTCTTTCCATATTTCTAACTCTTCTCTATTTCCTATTATTTTACCATATAATAACTTACTATCTAAATGACTTGAATATACAGAAAATACTTTCAGGTTTGCCAACTTTATACTGCAGAAAAAGTAAGGATTCTACATAAAATTAAATATTTTTATACTTATTTTTAAAGTAATATGTATTTTTACTGTATACCTCTTAAATGTATGATTTAATATTTGATGAGTACATACCTTTGTACCTCATACACTATCACTATATATAACATTTCCCTCACTCTAGAAAGTTCTTTCAAAACCGTTCTTAATCAACTACCTCCAAATTTGTCTGAATATTTTTACCATAGGTTGTTTGTGTCTGTTTTGGAACTTCACATAAAAAGGAATGATATCACATGTACATTTTAAAAAAAGATTTTACTTATTCATTTGACGGAAAAGACAGCAAGAAAGCACAAGCAGGGGGAGCAGTAGAGGGAGAGGGAGAAGCAGGTTCCCCACTGAGCAGGGAGACCCACATGGGACTCAATCCCAGAACCCTGGGATCATGACCTGAGCCAAAGGCAGACATTTAACCATCTGAACCACCCAGGTACCTCCATATGTACCTTTCTTATATGACTTCTTGCACTAATGCAATTTCTGTGATAGTCATCCAAATTTTTGTACGCATTAGAAGTTTGGTCCTTTCATTGTGGATTGACATTTTATTTCCTTGTGTGGAAAAAACATAATATGATTATCCATTCTCCTCCAGATGGACATTTGGATTATTTCTGGGTTTGGGTCTTTTTGTTGTTACTTTGAGGTTTTGTTTTGTTTTTGTTGTTGTTTTTGTGTTTTGGATATCTGAACAATGCTGCAATGTGCCTTCATGCATGAGTCTTTATGTAGATATATATTTTATTGTCTAGAGTAAAGTCTTAAGAGTGGAACTATACTTAACAAAGGTATTTTATCTCTTGGCATTTTCATCTTCTCTCAATTTTTAGATTTCTTTTTGACTTTTCCTTCAATCTTTTTGAGACATATAATTCAGAAATGTGGGAATCACATTTGTGGGATTAATGGGGAAATGTGCTTGAAAGCCCTCCATGCTTCAATAACAGGATAAACAGAAGGTCTAGATATGTAAGACCACAGGACATTTAGAAAGGTCATGGTTTAGGGCAGGAATTCATGCTGTAGAAGAATGAGGAAACAGACATATGAAAAGATATATGTGAACTAGATTTGCAGATTTTAAAATGTTATTTCACACTTTCAATAACTATTTCTATATGCAGAAATTTTTGCCTTTTCCTTTCCTCTTGTTTTTAAGTGATATTAAACTAATAATCCTAAAGAATAATTTGTACTCTCACAAACAAAATGAAGTAATTTCTAGTGAAATATTCCTTTTCAGTCAGATTTGAACAATAATCTTATGCCAATAAGCACTACATTATGTCATTTGTTCTTTATATGTAGATTTCTACATATATTAATTGCAATATGTAAATATGTATATATCTATCCTATTTGCTTAACATATATAAAACATGCAATTGGTTTTATGTTACTGATAGTATTGTGTATAAAAACACATGAAAACCAATGCCTAAGAACATGTGCAAAAAGTTTTTTATCCTTGTAACAATGAAATTTTTTAAAAAATATTTTACTTATTTGAGAGAGAGAGACAGACAGATGGAGCATGATTCGGGGGAGGGGCAGAGACAGAGCAGACTCCCCACTGAGCAGGGAGCCCCTAGTGGGACTTGATCCCAGGACTCTGTGATCATGACCTGAGCCAAAGGCAGAGGCTTAACCAAATGAGTCGCCCAGGTGCCCCAATAACAATGAAATCTTAAGCTTTTAAAGATGTTTGGGAGGGCACCTGGGTGGCTCAGTGGGTTAAAGCCTCTGCCTTCGGCTCAGGTCATGATCTCAGGGTCCTGGGATCAAGGCACACATCAGGCTCTCCGCTCAGTGCGGAGCCTGGTTCCTCCTCTCTCTCTGCTGACTTGTAATCTCTCTCTGTCAAAATAAATAAATAAATAAATAAATAAATAAATAAAATAAAAATGTTTGGGAAATTTAACTTCGGAAAATATGCTCTTATTATGTGAGGCTGATGCTCTTATCATATTCAGTGTTGCCTAGAAAAGTGCTCCACTTCAAGGCTTTCATAGAACCATATTAAAATATTGCATGGATAAAATAGTATTAAGTCCCAAACTGTTTATCTTCTCTCTTAAATCTTCTGTCTCAATTCTTTATTTCTGCTCAATACCTTCCTTGTTTTGTCTAATGTGTCTCAACCCTGATCATTTTTATCAACTTCTCTAAAGGTTTTTTTTTTTTTTTGGTCTATACAAATTCTGTAATGTCCTTCTACAATATTTTACGTACACCTTAATGGATATAAATGTCCCAATGCATTTCATGCTAAATGAACAAAATGTAAAAATCTCAAATACTTCTTTTTCAACTTTTTAAAGTTAGCATCCAATTTCTTAAATCTCCTCATCTCTACTTCTTCAGACAGTATAATGTTATATACATTTATGTAAAATTATTTAAATAGCCATTATTATTTTTTTTCATCAAACATTTTACTTGATGGTTTTGTCATATATCTTATCAGGTTCATCCATCCAGCATCCTCCAGAAGAGAAACAAAATAAAACTATTGGTCAAATTAGTTTACCTACAATAACACAGTGCATCTGTCAATGAATTACAAATAGTGTATTAACAATAAATAACGACTAACCATTTTCCATAATGCAAAAATTTCAAGGTGTCTCATTCATACAGTCTTATAAACAACTCTCTTAACGATCTTAAATAACCACATTTTCATTTTGAAGGGCAGGATACTAAAAAAAAATGAAAATGCTAAGTGAAAGTAAGAAACTTTCCTAAAGCCATTAAGAAGATATATCCACAATGAATTACTAAACTTTAATTTTAAACACTAGTGAATCTGAAATTGCTACTTTTATGATAGGCTCCTTGCAGGTTTCTATTTCCAGTGACAGCTATACTTCAGTAATCATGTAACTATTTGCTACTGCTATAAAGCTCTTGCTTAGCCACGATTACATACTGTTTCAATTTTCTAGCACAAAATCAGATATAATGTTTCTGTTCAGTCATTTATAATACTCCTTTTAAGGGCCATGAGAATCCCAAAGTAGATAGGATTAAAAAAGGTGAACCCAAGACACATTTTTTTTATTAAAAATAATTTAAAGCAGTTTTAAATCCATTTCCTCTATCATTATGTCTTTTAAAGTTAATAGGCAGTATTTCTACACTTTATGGCATAATTGAAGCAACTACGGGATTATTAAAAGTGATATCTATAGAATATTTTTTGTTTATCTGCTATATTAATAACCTCCTAAATAGCAATAAAAAACACTAGCCATTTTTTATTTGTGCATTAATCCTTGTGCAAAACTCAATGCTATATAATTTAAGCAGAAATTACAATACATGCATACTTTTTAATTTTTGAAAACTGACTCAAATGAATAAGTGAAATAATCTTTAGAAAAACTGGTACATGAAACATCTTAATTTGATAAACTGTTAGATGAGTAGATATGGAGATAAGTATAAATAAAATGGTTTAACTACTGCCTTTGTGATGATCCAGTTAGGTATGTCAAGCACAAGCTACAATATAGAATGAAAGAATTCCAGAGGAGTTTATGCAAACCCTAAGCTATTCTGGGGGCAATATCTAGACACAGACTCCTCCATGGTTCCAGGACTTTTACCATGCACATATTTAAGGTCACAAATAATTAAGTGTGCTACTGGTCCAGTCCAGCTAATGTTCATTTCATTGTATGCACACCTTTAACAATCTCTTGACCTCCATACCTAGGTCAGTATAATTTTTCCCCCTGCCTGTTTGACTCTTACTTTTCCCTTTCTTCTTCTCTGTCTTAGATGTTCTTCCATCATCTTTTATTTAAAAAAACAAAAACAAAAACAAAAACAAAAAAAACCTCCTTTCCACCTCCTAACCTTGCATAGCTAATTAACAAGCCCACTACTTGGCTTTCCATATTTTTTCCGTAGGGTCTTCCACTCTCTGTTGCCCAGATAAGATATAAATATTGAACCTGGCATGAGTGGCAAACAGTAGAATTCTGGAAATACTAGGAAAGGTTTTGTTTTGCAGTGTTCCAAATCTTAACCTGGGTCTAGATGATGGCATCCATCTTTAGATTTTAAATTACCTACTCAGTTTCCATTTCTTTATCTTTTTTTCATTTCTACTCTTAATTTTATATCATTGTTTTTTAGTTCATTAAGAGTTCCTCTGATTTTCTTCAACTCCTAGCTTGCCAATAATTATTGACACCTGGGAGCAACACCAACTAACTGCATGAATTTATGTATAGTTACATTCTGTTGTCAAACTGTGAATTAATAGTATATGAATATAGTTTTATGAACATTATTTGAAAGATTATGACAGATACTTAAACAACCAGCTCCCTTTCTTATATAAAAATTTTGTAAAATTCATGGGAACTCAGAGGATGAAAAAAAATTCTGACCTTGATTTGATGAAAAGATCATGAAAGTATTTCTCAAGGAGAAGGAAATGAAGCCAGGGTGAGTAATAATTTGGCAATAGTTAGCACAAAATATTTAAGACCATTCCAGAAAACTGAAATAATGTGTACACTGTATGGAAAACAACTGATTCAGTTTTATAAAAGTCTGTGACCAATGATGGGCATATTGAAATGTTAAACTAGTAAAGCAGATAGATAGTGGCAAGAATTTCCAGGGAGTTCACCTGTTTTTCCATTTATTAGGATGTACTCAATAATGAAAACATAACAGTAAAAAATTCAGGTTCATGATAATGGATATAACAATAGTCTATTAGTAAAAGAGAGATAATGGATTTGTGTAGTTGGAAAAAAAGTTGAAAGAAGTCAGGGGTTTCATTTCTGTTATGAGATTTGATTGTATCACTGAACATCCTAGGGTTCCATTTCTTCAACTCTGAAATTGAGTTGGTAATATCAATAGTCTGATTACTTTATAGATATGTGATAAGGATTAAAGTACCTTACCACATATATAAGTATTTTTTTATGTAAAGCTACTAAAAACAATAAAACATCATGTAGAAGGAAGCAGTTTCAGTGGTCTAGAACTGCTATGTGGAGCACAGAGAATACTATTTCCCTCTTCTAGTGGATGAATATTCAAAAGTTTTCCACAAATGATTAAAAGCCAAATATAGATAATATGTAAATAAATTAAAAATATGAACAGCTGATTCAAAACTAAAATGAGATATCTAAACATTGAATGTTTAACATCACCTACCACTGAAGAATAAAAATTAAAGCATTGGTTACTTTTTTCACCTACTAAACAGGCAAAATCAGTAAGGCTGAAATAATACTAATGGAAGTGTAGAAAAGCAAGGACTTATAGTGCTTGTGAACAGTATTAAACTATATAGACCATTTGCATGGCAATCCAAAATTTAAATACATATGCTTTTCAAGTCAACAAGTCACCATTTAAGGAATTGCACCAGAAACTGTGGACTGTCCTCTACAATCTGGGCTAGATTAAGTAGGAAAATTTCCTATTCTCTTTAAGGTTTTAATATGTGCATGTGTCAGTTTTATAAAAAAATAATATTTTAATTTGAAAAAGGAATAGATGCTAATCTAAAATTACTGAAATGTACATTTTTCTTCTCTTTTCTTTTGTTTTTTCTTAATAGAATATACGCAGGCCGTTCTTTTTTTTATTTGATCTAATTCACCAGGTGGGTATCTTTGTTGGTCCAGTCCCATTAAATTGAGCTTTATAGACAATCATCTCTCTTCCTACTTTTATTACCAGTCATTTTTAATCTCACTGTTGGTTTTGATGAATTTCACCTAAGAGGGAAATAATTCTAGCACTAAGCTTGATTCACCAACCCTCACTCCCCACTAAATGGGAAAAATACCACAGTTTCTGACAAGAAGCAATCATAAGTGATAATATCAGTTGGCTTAATTATCATGACTGTTGCATGCTGTGATGCAAATTAGAGATATCAATTTTAGCAACATGCTGAGTCTATCTTTAGTGATTGTTTACATCTTAAGATGAATCCAGATATCAAAATATCCATGGATCAACGGAAACATAATTTATCGCATGCAATTGATGTCTTACTTAAAAATCATCTATAACTTAGCCAATAATTCTAATCACAATCTTTTACTAGCTTTACAATAGACTTTCTAAAATCTAAGCTAAATAATGGCCCAATAATGTGCTTTCTTCTAAGTTCCTGGGTGTTTCGTTCTTTTTAAAATTGTTTGACCAAAATTATCTATTATATATTTTTATTTTCTTTCAGTTTCAGACATTTATGCATACATTTTCATCAATGAGCAAGACAGTGAAGCTACCCTCCCTCATTAAGTGGAAAAGTTGGGACAACAAGGGGGCATATATAACTTTTCCTGTGTTTTCTTAATATGGACCTTGGATACAGATTTTTTGTTTTCATGTCAGTGTTCTTTTTGATGCAATTCAGTTATCTCTTTACCTTGAAGGCAATGTGTTTCCTTAGAAATGTTATGACAGGGGCACCTGGGTGGCTCAGTCAACAGAGCATGAGACTCTTGGTTTTGGCTCAGGTCATGATCTCATGGGTCTACCTTGGGTTTGGCCCTCAATGGGGAGTCTGCATGGAGATTCTTTCCCTCTGCCCCTTTCCCGCTCTCTCTTTCTCTTTCTCTCTCAAATAAATAACTACATCTTAAAAAAAAACATTAAAATATATTAAAATGGCATTATTCTGTACTAAGGGTTTATGGTAGATGTTATCTGAGTACATATCCCCTTGGTCATTATTTCTAGGTACAGCAACTGGAACCCAACTGGAACCCAACTAACTGGTGGCAGCTGCATGCACTGCATGCACACCTTTGCCTGAAAGCTTTTTTTTTTTTTTTTTTTTTTTTTTTTTTTTTTGCATCTGGATCCCAATTTGTCCATACAAATGGCAAGCCAGCATTGCTGTGGAATTAACACCGCACTATCTAACTGATGACTGACAGGAAGTGGTAAATAAATACTCTGGCTTCTTTGGGTGACTTATCTGAAGAGTGTTCCACACTGGTTTTCCAATTCTTAGTAGGATTAAAGTTTTTTGCCCCCAGTGGTAACTTCCTTTTAATGCAGTTTTGTTGGACATCCTTCTGCCTCACCCAATCACAATCTTTCCCATGTACTGGAGTTTCTAGAGATCATTTCTGACTTAAATTACTTGTGCCTGATATTTTCTTAAAAAAATGAATGCATCAAGTTTTAAACTATTTCTGATTCAGATGTCTGAAAATGAATATGATTTGAGAACACTAAGGATTTTAAGAGTGACATGTTCGTAAAGTGCATAAGATTGCAAAATATAATGCTGGAGATAAACAGAGAAGAACCAATTAATTAGTCCAGTCTAACAAATTTATAACTTATTGAGTACCAATCTGCTGCAAAGAGGACCAGACCATGACCTCAAGACGAAGAACATATTGTTTCACACTTCATTTCATGGGATTATCACTACTCCATAATTCTTTGTCTTTCCCACTGTGAAGCTATGTGAAGGAATGGGAAGAACGTTTTCGTGGAGTATTTGGAGAATATGGAGAAGAGGAGAACGCCTTTACCAACAGAGTGGTACAAGGCATATGCAACATTCTGACCTAAAAATGGCCATAGGCAGGCCATTTTGTTAGGGTGAGACTTCATTTAAACACATATTTGCAAATATACTATTTTCCACGTTAGATAGTTTGCAATGTTAAAGCTGATATTTCCTTGCCAAGACACTTTTAAATGATGGGTTTTGAATTTTTTTTATAATACAGGTTTTCCTTTCCTGCAACGTATGCCATTTCCTTCCTATTTGCTTAGCTTCCTTCACATTTCCTTAGTTCATGGAAGTGTATGTTATTGAATTTTAAATATCACAGGGAGAAAAATACTAAACTAGTACTCTACATTTACCTCCATGTATGTGTCCACTTGTTTAAAATAAATGGACTTTCTTCATTTAGCTATTCAAGAAATTAAGGGTTACCATTCAATTATGACATTTTAGTAGAAAGACAACACAAAGTAGTATTCAAGATCTGAAATCCTGTGATGATATTTCAGTTACAGAATTAAGTTTGGGAAACAGTGTATTACAAGAAGGAAAGCTATTGAAGATTCTTCTAAGCAACTATATTTTCCCCCAAAAGACTGAAAATAAAAGGCTCTGAAAAACACAAATTGCTGAAAGAACAGATTGCTCTGCACTTTTCTATATAGCGGTCCACCTCTACACAGGACTGCTCACCCCATTCCCTATTGAAATAGAAAGCAAAGTTATGTGTAAAAGCATTCCCAGGACTCTAGAGTACAGAATGTTTTTGTTAGGAGCTACAGGAGGCAATGATGACCTTATAATATCCTGCTCTGTAGTCTTCTCAGACTATTAGAGTCCTTCTTTTTCAAGGGTCAAGAACCTTGCTGAAGGCTTATCTGGTAGTCTTGTGATGGACATATTACACAAATAGTAATATATTTCCAAGGAAAATTACAGAACAATAGCAAACTCTCTGGAAAAAGTCTTTGCAAATTAAAATTCCAAGTGTCATGTGTCAGGCAATCTAAAAATAAGTGTCACTGCATGATTAGTAGAGTCATGTACACACTAGACAGCCTAAAAGTGGGTATCTTCACCATCTGCAATTTGCAACAAAAGAGGTCACCTAAGGCAAAACTAGCGTGTTGGAGATTTCACTTCCACTGGCCTCCCAAAATATGACAGTGGTGCTTTTGATTGGAGAGGAGACCACTCTCTTGGTTCTTTAATTTTTAATTTATAAGAGTTGGATTATGGATTATACAGGACTTTAAAAAGCAGTGCAAATATGACTAAACATGAAGAAGAGGGAATAAAATGTATTTCTATGTAAATTAATACAGGAAATATTCAAAAAGAAAGAGAAAAGGCAATCTTATTCTGTAGGAAGGGAGTAAAACTAAGAGAAAAAGAGTAGCAATCAAATAAGTAAAAAAAATTATTGTTTTACAGCAGATATCGCAACTCCACAATTGATCAATGTACTCAGGCTATTAAAAAGAGAAAGTATAAAGTCTGGTAATGGCACTACTCATTTCTGTAAGAATATGAGAAACACCTGGGCAAATGTTGTGATAATTTTCTCTAGCTCATGAGAAAAACATCGTTTATCTATACAAGACAACAGATAATACTTTTCTATTTCTCTATACACAGAAAAAGTACTTAACAGTAATTATAAGGATGTCTCACTATTATTTTTCAATATTTGATAATTATATCAGTTTCAAGGATTGAATGAGACTTGTATCCGCATCATTTAATGAAATTAAATAACACTAATTAGGGTTTTAAGTGAAAAATATATAATTACAGGAAAGTGAAGAAAAACATTCTTTACTAAAGTAATGGAGGTTGACTTACAGTATGTTACAGATTTAGCAAATCAAATCTGTTTGACTATCTGATCATGCAATAAATTCCAAATTTTAAATTCTTTTACTCACAACACAAGGACACTTGATTTCTTTCTTCCCTTCTCATGGTATACTTTTTCTTGAGATATTGATACAACTCTTTTTCTCTTTTCTGATCAGTTTACCTCTTCATAGCAGCCCTTAATATTACATCAAAAATGGGAGTTCATCATTTAACCCTTTGTTTTACTCTTTTTTTTTTTTTGCATGAACTGTCTTCTCTTATTAAAATTTTGTTAAGTACTTAATACTCAGTCTAGACCAGACATTGGCAAACTGTGGCTGTGGACCAAATTTAGCCCTCTACCTGTTTCTGTACAGAGAGTTTTATTGGAAATAGCCATGTTCATTTATTAATGAAGTGTTTTTGTTTGTTTTGGCTACTAACATGTTACAACAGCAGAGCTGAATGTTACAAAAGAGACCAAATAGCCCACAAAACCTAAAACATTTACTGTCTGGCCTCTAGCAGAAGTTTGTTGACCTATTGTCTATACTATTACACATTAATGACAGAGACTTGCTGTTTGTAATCACTGTTGTATTTTCAAGACATATGATAAGACTGGTACTTAATTGGTGCTGAAATAGTATTGAAAAAATAAATAAATTTATTATTAAATAAATGAGTATTGAATAGGTCTAAAAAATTGCCTGGCATATATAGATATCCAATAAACATTCGGGTAATAAAATGAAATACCTACTAAGCTGCAAATGTGAAATTCAGTTTACAAAATGTTGGATACAATTATTATATATATATATACACATATATATAACCTTTAATATATGTTTATATAATTATATGTCTGATTTATATATAAATATATATCTATATTTATATAAATATAATTATATTTAGATAATTTATACATAGATTCTATAGAATATACACAGTCTATATGTACAGATTATGTCATGCCCATATATGTATCTATATGTACAAGTTATGTACATATACAAACTAAGTAGACAAATGTGTGTGTATACTCTCTCTATATATATATTCATAGGTATATAACTATACATATATTAATACATTAGAATGATTATCTCTGTCCTGTTCATTTTTCCATATTTTGTACAAAGTTTTTTTAATGACATGATTGCTTCAGGAATATAAGAAAACCATAACTTTACCTTAAAGTTATTGTATATGTTTATTTTTAATCTATATTGTGAAACATTTTATTTTTATTTATTTATTTTTTAAGATTTTATTTATTTATTTGACAGAGAGCACAAGTAAGCAGAGTGGCAGGCAGAGGCAGAGGGAGAAGCAGGCTCTCCACTGAGCAGGGAGCTCAATATGGGGCTCAATCCCAGAACCCTGGGATCATGACCTGAGCCAAAGGCAGCTGCTTAACTGACTGAGCCACCCAAGCACCCCTGAAATATTTTATTTTTAATTCAATATTTTTCTGGCTCAATTCTAGATTTTTTTTAAAGATTTTATTTATTTATTTGAGAGAGAGATCACAAGTAGGCTGAGAGGCAGGCAGAGAGAGAGGAGGAAGCAGGCTCCTTGCCAAGCAGGGAGCCCAATGCGGGCCTCGATCCCAGGACCCTGAGATCATGACCTGAGCTGAAAGCAGAGGCTTTAACCCACTGAACCACACGGGCGCCCTCAATTCTAGATTTTTATGCATTGACATAACCTCAACACCTAGAATTTTTCTATACATCTTTGAAAAGGGATTCTTACTAACATTTGGGGTTAGTAAAAGTCTAATTTTTTAGTATCAAATTTTCTCTGTTTTATATAATTTAAGAAGAGTATTAAAATAAATTCTATCAGTCATGCTATTGAGAAAGCTTGCGTTATTTTATGGTTCTTCTCGAATGTATTATATTTTTGTCTGTAATAGTTTTACCAACTTCTAAGATGCAAATGTAGTTGAGATCTGGTATTAAATTTTAGAAAAGCTTTGTAGAAGGGGCTGAGAATATGTTTTTCATAGGTCTAAATATATGGAATGGAAGGTGTCATTCATTTATACATTTCCCCTTTTATAATGATTTAAAGATAATCTTTTCACAAATATTTATATTCCATTTACATAAAAGGGAATATTTAATATTTAATAATATTTAATCCCTTTTATCTCTTTTAATATTTAATAATATTTAATTTAATATTTAATATTTATTTGCCTTTATATACACACACATATGTACGTGTGTGTATGTATATATGTGTGCGTGTATGCGTGTGTGTGTGTGTGTGTGTGTGTGTGTGTGTGTATACACACCTAGATGCTGCAATGGATTTGCTGTACCAACTGGGAGAAAGAGAGAGAAAGGACCATAGGACATATAGGAAACACCAGGGTTGAAGCCAGGAGAAGTTAGAAAGAAGGAGGGAAAGTAAGAAAGAAGAGCTAATAAAAGGTTTGAATTACATGTTCAGAGGTTTTATTTCATTGTAAGGGATAAGAAGAAATAGAAGGTCTGTAAGGAGCATGGCAAGAAAATGAGATTTGTATTTTACTCCAGAGGAGAGAGTATGAAATCTAGTGGAAAAAAGCAGTGGGAAGGACAAGAGTTTACAGTCTATTGAAATATTCGGTCTAGACTGAACAGAATTTAATTTGATTGAAAATAATGATGATTAATAAAAAGTGTAAGGAAAAGCTTCCAGGGAACATAAAGTGCTACCTAATATCTAGAAAAAATGACAGGAGGAAAAAAAAGGAGCAAAAATAAAGGTGGGGATGGGAGGGTTGGAAAGGCTCCACTAGTCCCAGACGTTTATTCTTATTCATTCCTTTCCTCCTTCCAAGCCAAGCAAATCCTCTTCTCTCTCTCTTTCTCTCTCCCTCTCTATCTGCCCAAAGGCTAAAGGTAAAAAAACTTCAGAGCTGAAACAGAAAAATCTGAGCTTTAAAGTTTCTAATACATTTAAAAATATCACTATTAAATCCACTCACTTTAAATTTTTTTGATCAGTATATGCCTTTTTTTTGTAGCAGAAATAAGAGTCAAACTATTTTTATTCATGTAGATTCACTTTTTTTTTCTTGTGTTTACTCAGGATATGAAGTATGTCAACAATAAACATCAGAACAAGACTCATTTTAAAATTTTATGCAAAATACAGCAGGGTGTACTTCGAATAAATAAATGTTTAAAGTCCAAATGAAGTACAGGTTCTTAAAAAAAATGAAGTACAGGTTCTTTTGTAAACCTCATACCAATTCAAAAATAAACTTAGAATTTATTTTACTATAGTGAGAGCCTAATATGCTATTATCTCCTAAGTTTTAAATAAACAGCTCGACAACAGCAGATTTCAGGACTGTCCCTTTGGGTTTCCCTTCACTCAGGAATTCCTGCTCCGTGCTCATCATCATGAGCACATCTTGCCTCATCATTTATGGACGCTTTGTGCAGGAAAACTAGTTTTGGTGTAGTTGCTCTATTATAGATGGCAGAGGCAGTTCCTAATGTGTACTTATGCAGACCATTTTTTTTTTTTTTAAAGATTTTATTTATTTATTTCACAGAGGGAGAGAGATCACAAGGAGGCAGAGAGGCAGGCAGAGAGAGAGAGGGGGAAGCAGGCTCCCCGCTGAGCAGGGAGCCCGATGTGGGCCTCGATCCCAGGACCCTGAGATCATGACCTGAGCCGAAGGCAGAGGCTTTAACCCACTGAGCCACCCAGGCGCCCTACGCAGACCATTTTTAAAAAGTTAAATGTCTCTTTAAGTTATACAAATTGATAGTTGAGTTTTGTTTAAGTCACCCCGAGGTGCATGTGCTGTAAGTAGTGTTTTTCAAATCATGATGGGTCCCACATATATATACATTATGATACTTATATAGGCAGAGTGAAAAAGGAAATGAATAAGAAAGAGTGAACTAAAGTACTCTATAAGATCCCATTGTGTGTGTGTTACCAATTTACTTACCTATTTCCTTTGAATGAAATTTTAGTTTCTTTAAATCAGATTGAATTACAAAAACTTCCTAGGCTCCTTCCTGTACATGCCCCTTTGTGCATGTGAACAAGTGTTTCTCCAGTGTATATTCAGGAATTACTGAATCATAAGGTACGAGCATTTAAATTGCTATTAGATCATTTGAATTACTCCTTAAAGTAACTGTTCCAATTTACATTCCCACTAGAAATGACTGTATAGTATACATTTTCTGTGCCCTATCTTAATGTTGAGTTAATAGCATTTTCCTTTTACTCTAGAGCCACCTTTTATTCCTGTTCTGATTTAAATGTTTTATAATTGACAATTATATTATTTTAGTCATTACCCTTAAGTTTGTAACGTGTCTATTTTTAGCTAAGTGTTAACTTATTTACATCTTTAGTTCTGAATAGGATGTTATGAGCAGATATTCATTTCCATATGAAAAGCTCATTCTTAAATTCCAAGGCATTTTGTAAAAAATTTTAATTATAACTGTATTTAAATATATACAAAATTACTGTTATTATCTTATCACAGTCATATTTTTTTGAACTAGCCAAATTCTCTCATTGATATACTTTTTCATTTTACTATACAGTTTGAATTCCTTTTTTTTGTCTTTGAAATATATTGTTTATAATTTTCCTATACATATCCTAGTCCTCAACTTTTTCATTTAACAGACCTAAAAGTATTAAAATTTTTGGAAAACTACATATCTTTATTTTTAAGGTTTATTTTAGGTTAATTTGTTAGACATAAAGGTTTAATTCCAATTTCCCTTTAGAATTTTGAGGTTATTCTTCACTGAAACTTGTTATCTATTGTTGCTAAAAATTTATAATTTTATTCTTTTTCTTTAATAAATTTCAATTTTAAAGTAATGTTTATCAAAGCTGATCTTTAAAATGAATTCTGCTCAACATTCGGTGGTATTTTTCATTTTGAGGATGCAGGCCTTTCTACCCTTCAGGAAAATACTTAGATAATATCTGCAAACCAGCTCTTCTCCATTATACTGCAGTAGCATTTAAATGAACAGTGAAGGGCACCTGGGTGGCTCAGTGGGTTAAAGCCTCTGCCTTCGGCTCAGGTCATGATCCCAGGGTCCTGGGATCGAGGCCCACATTGGGCTCTCTGCTCGGCAGGGAGCCTGCTTCCTCCTCTCTCTCTGCCTGCCTCTCTGCCTACTTGTAATCTCTCTCTCTGTGTCAAATGAATAAATAAAATCTTAAAAAAAATAAATGAACAGTGAAGGCTAGAATAGAAAAGATAATATTCTTAATCTAGGATTATTCCCATCTAAGATATGAGCACAATTTTAGTTTAGCAGGAGCTCAATAATTACTACATACTGTAATAGCAGATTTTTTTTATTATTGAAGTATAGTTGAAACACAATGTTACATTAGTTTCAGGTATACAACACAGTGATTCCACAACTCTGTATGTTATGCTGTGCTCACCACAAGTGCAGCTACCATCTGTCACCCTACAAAGCTATTGTAATACCACTGACTATATTCCCTATGCTGTGCATTTTATCCCTGTGACTTATTTATTCCATAACAGAAAGAATAGCAGAAGTTTCATTTAAAAAATTTACATCTATTTAGCTTTTGATAGTAATAGTACTATACCATAAAATTGTAAAAGAACAGAAAAAATAGCAAAATTAATTTANCACAACTCTGTATGTTATGCTGTGCTCACCACAAGTGCAGCTACCATCTGTCACCCTACAAAACTATTGTAATACCACTGACTATATTCCCTATGCTGTGCATTTTATCCCTGTGACATTTATTCCATTACAGAAAGAATAGCAGAAGTTTCATTTAAAAAATTTACATCTATTTAGCTTTTGATAGTAATAGTACTATACCATAAAATTGTAAAAGAACAGAAAAATAGCAAAATTAATTTATTAATTTATTATTAGCTTAGGTTTATCACAAAAATCAGAACCTGAGTCTAGGTTTTGCAAGCAGGTAATTCATTTGGGGAACTGATCCCAGCGACCAGAATTGGGCAGACTGGGGAAACTGAAACAAAGAAGAAAGGAAAGCCAATTAAAAGATGAATAATAGATGAGTTTCTTCTATAGGAACCTGGGGTCAGTGTTGCTAGGGATGACCTATGGAAGCTTATGTCATGCATTTGAGAATTTATCCAGGACACAAATGCGGGGAATGTTTCTATTGCCTTTCCTGCTCATTAATCAAATTTTGGCCCAGAGTTGTTACATCCTTCTTATTTTCAGGTTTGTGCATGCAAAGATTTCCCCAGTTTGAATATCTGAGTAGATTAAACAACACTCACAGAGTGTATTCATCTTTCATTTAAAGGCTTTTATTCAAAGGCAAATGAAATGGTTCATCAAGAGTTGCAGGCAAGTATCAGGGGTCCCAAAGACATTCTATGCAAATCTCCTCAGAGGACCTTATTCACAAACACAAGAGCATTCTCTCTCTTCAGCTCAAACCATGGACATCTGTGTGAGGAAGCTTGCATTTGAGAGAACTCAGAGCAGAAGTTCCTAGCGAAGGTCTGAAATACCTTTCTGGCCACTTAATCAAGAAAAGCTGACTTAACTGAGTAAGCCAGTAGCAAACGATCAGTAATGAGCTGACTTGGGGGTCACAAGGAGAGTTTCAATATAAAACTGCACATCATAGGTCTGTACTGTCTTAACCAAGAGTCAAAAACCAGACATCTGAGACAGAGATAAAGACTTTTCAACCCAGTTGTAAATCAACTCTATATGTGCCAGATGGTTAAGCAGGTTCCTACAGGCATCCACACAGTGGAAGGAGAAGATGAAGACATAAAGCAAAACATATGGGATGTAGCTGAGCAAGGCGTCTTCAGGATAAATCCTCAACTACTGCCGTAGCAATAATGAATCCCCAAAGATGGGTGAAAATAGGTAAGTAAGGTATAAAAGATATCCAACATAGAAAAGGTGCACAATGCCATTTATTGGCTCAAGGCTTCTAGTGTATGTTACCTGTATTTAATAACTAAAAACTTAACATTTGTTTATAAGAATTTTTTCAGTTACCTTAATGAAACAGATCTGAAGGTGGTTAAGTATCATATCTTGTCAATATCATTGTATCATTTCTAAGTTCTTTGGAAAAATTGCTTATTTTTCACTTAGGAGAGACTCATAACATCACTCTGAATCAAAATAATATTAATAACAATAATAAGCTTAGTTTTTTCATGTCATGTTCACAATTTGAAGGAATAAGCATTAACTTATTATAACATATTTATAAAATTATAGTATAGTCCCAACATGTACATAAGTTGGCAGATAATGATAAAAATATACCATCAAGGAAAATAATAATGAATAGTTTTGACAGTTCTTTGGGACTTAGTTCTAGTAATATTTAACATTTCAAAGCATATGGGATAGGTTTGAAATATAATGAGTAGCAAGAAAGAGCAGAAATAAAATTTTAAGGCAAAGTACAGTTTAATGTTTTCAAAAACCTACACTTGGTTAGTTGAGGAGTGTCAGAAGATTCACTGGGTGACTCTGAGTTGGAAAAAAAAAATCCAGAGGCTCCAAAAGTTTTGACAAAATTTAGAAGACTGATTTGGACTGATATTTATCAATTTCTATATATTTGAAATATTTGCAATTTTTAGGAAAAAGTGATGTCATTTTATTTAGAAATAGTAGTAGGATTAATATAATGTCCCCTTTAAATATAGGATAGACATTTCATTTCTTAATTTGCAAAATTCACTCTCTCCACATAGAAAAGGCAAATATTTTTGTCCATAAAGAATAATCACCCACAGAGTTGATATGGTGTGTGTTTCATTCTTTCCCCTTAAGAAAATGATAGGCAAGAAGGAGTACATATCATAGAGTTATATGAAATGGGAATATAATTATTTTTTAAAAGATTTATTTATTTATTTGAGAGAAAGAAAGAGAGAGAAAGATAATGAACTGGGGGTTGGATGGGAGAGGGAGAAGCAGGCTCCCTGCTGAGCAAAGAGCCCAATGCAGGGTTCCATCCCAGGACACCAAGGTCATGAGCTGAGGGGAAGGCAGACGCTTAACTGTCTGAGCCACCTAGGCACCCCAGCAATATAATTATTTGTGTAGTAAACAAATTATTACAGAAGTGAGTTTATAAAGAAAAATAACCTTATTTACAGTAAAGTTTAAATCTCCCTTAAAATCAGTTTATTGTTCTGTATAGGATCAATTTTGAAAGCTTTAGCATAGTTATGCAAATGTATACAAATATAAAAATATATATTAAGAATCATCAGAAGTAACTAAGGATAAAAAATGATAGGTTATACTATAAAGATATAAATAAAAGTGATTTAAAAGAAGATGAACAGGGCGCCTGGGTGGCTCAGTGGGTTAAAGCCTCTGCTTTCGGCTCAGGTCATGATCTCAGGGTCCTGGGATCGAGGCCC
>LNAC01000862.1:328382-418206 GCA_002007465.1 Ailurus styani | reverse complement strand
ACACACACACACACACACACACACACACACTGGCATATTACTCTGTCATAAAAAGGGTGAGATCTTGCTATTTGCAACAACATGGATGAACCTAAGGGATATTATGTGAAGACAGAGAGAGAGACAAATACCATATGATTTCATTTATATGTTCAATCTAAAAAACAAAACAAATGAATAAACAAACAAAAAGCAGAATCAGACTTATAAATACAAAGAACAAACTGATAGCTGCCAGAGGAGGGGGAGGGGAGAGGCAAAATGAGAAATGGGGAGGAGGAGATACAAGTTTCCAGTTATTAAATGAATAAGTCATAGGAATAAAAGGTATAGCATAGGGAATACAGTCAATGGTATTTTAATAGTATTATACGATGACAGATGGTAGTTACACTTGCGGTGAGCATAGCATAAAATAAAGAGTTGTTGATTCACTATGTTGCATACCTGAAACTAATGTAATGTAACATTGTGTGTCAACTATACCCAAATTAGGGGGAAAAAATGGATTAAAGATCTCAACATAAGACCTGAAGCCATTAAAGTCCCAGAAGAAAACATAAGGAGTAAGCAACTTGACATTAACCTTGGCAATGATTTTTGGGGATATTACACAAAAGTTTAGGCAACAAAAGAAAAATAGACAAGTGGGACTATATCAAACTAAAAAATTTCTGCACCCTGGGGCACCTGGATGTCTCAGTTGGTTTAGTGGCTGACTCTTGATTTTGGCTCAGGTCATGATCTTATGGGTTGTGGGATCAAGCCCTGAGTCAGGCTCCATCTTCAGCAAGGAATCTGCCTGAAAGATTTTCTCCCTCTACCCCTCCCCCGACTCAAGCACTCACTCTGTCTCTCAAATAAAATAAATCTTTAAAAAATAAGTAAAATAAAATAAAACATAAAGCTTCTGTACAACAAAGGAAATAATCAACAAAATGAAAACATAACCTATGAAATGGGAGAAAATATTTGCAAACCATATATCCAGGAAGGGGATAATATCCAAAATATATACAGAACTCATAAACTTCAACAGCAAAATAAATAAATAGATGGGTAGACAGATAAATGGATAATTAAATAGATAAATAAGTAAACAAACAAATAAATAAATAGCATGAATTTAAAAATGGGCAAAGAACCTAGATAGATATTTTTCTAAACACCAACAGACATATGAAAAGATGCTCAGGATCACTAATCATGCGGGAAATACAAATAAAAATGAGATATCGCCACACACACATGTCAAACTATTATCAAAAAGATAAAAAAAATAACAAATGTTGGCAAGAACATGAAGAAAAGGCAACCCCTTATACACTTTTGGTGTATAATGTAAANATACACTTTTGGTGGCAATGTAAATTGGTGCAGGCACTATGGAAAACAGTATGGAGGATCTTCAAAAAATTAAAAATGAAGCTACCATGACCTAGTAATCCCTCTGTTGTGTATACCCAAAAGAAATGAAACCAGTACCTTAGAGACATATCTGAACTTTCAAAAAATGTGGCACATATATACAATGGAATATTATTCAGTCTCAAAAATAAGGAGATCTTGTCATTTATGAGAACATGGATAAACATGGAGGACATTACACTAAGTGAAATAAGGCAGACACATAAAGGAGAAAACAGCATGATCTCACTTATTTCTTGAAAACTTTAAAAAGGTGACTACAGGGTGCCTGGGTGGCTCAGTGGGTTAAAGCCTCTGCCTTCGGCTCAGGTCATGATCTCAGGGTCCTGGGATCGAGGCCTGCATCGGGCTCTCTGCTCAGCGGGGACCCTGCTTCCTCCTCTCTCTCTGCCTGCCTCTCTGCCTACTTGTGATCTCTCTCCCTCTGTGAAATAAATAAATAAATCTTTAAAAAAAAAAAAAGGTGATACATAGAAGCAGAGTAACATGCTGGTTTCCAGGTTGGGGGGAGTAGAGAAAATAAGAAGATGTTGGTCAAAAGGTACAAAGTTGCAGTTATGTAGGAGGAATAAATCTAGGGATCTAATATACAACATGATGGCCACAGTTACTAATAACTGGAAACTTGTTAAAATAGTAGATTTCAGGTACTTCCATCACACACACATACACACACAAAGAGAAAATAACTATGTGAGGAGATTATGTTTAATTAGCTTGACTATAATAATCATTCATATATACAGTTGGTAATTTTGTGCACCTTAAACATTCACAATTTTTATTAATAAATAAAGTAAAAGCACATTTTACATAGGAGGAAATATAAATGGCCACTAAACAGAAAAGATGCTTAAGTATGATAGAAATTGGGGAAATACAAATTAAAGCTGAATAGGATAGGACTTGAAATCTAAAATATTGTCCAAAGTAAAAATCTAAAAATACAGTTTAGCCAAAGTAATTCTGACACACAATCTTGGTAAGACTATAAATTGACATAGCCTCTTTTTAATTTGGCTTTATCTACTGTATTTGAATATTTTCATAATCTACCACTTAGTAGTTCAAATATGTGTTAGTCTGGATCCTCCATAGCTAACATCAAGGGAATATTTAACATGAAAAAGTTTTATTAGAGCAAATGCCTGTATGGGAGAAAAAGTCCTGGAGCCAAAGGTGACCATCTAAGGAATCCCACCTCTTCTAGAAACAAGTCTGCATGAATGTCCCTGGTGTATGTACTCCATCATTGGCTGGGAGCAGTCCATAGAAAGAATGTCAAGTAAACATGGTGACAGATTTTAGAGAGCAGCTACTTGGTCAGTTATATTCCCCATAGTTAGAGCTCTATAGGGCATTTTCGTGACTACCACAGTTCACTACTGGGCCACACACAGCTATTTCCCCATACAGGTTCATGGTATAGCTCTTCCATGGTTCCCATGTGCCTTTTTGCTTGAATTATGGTCCCCGTCACTTCAGCGGATCTCTGTGCTATATTTGGCACTGATTATCTCTCCCAATCACTATCCATTTTAATTTCCTTTTACTGTGACGTGTCACTTAGGTGGGTCAGTCTGGTCTGTGTTCTAAACCTCCATTTGCTGAAACTTCAATATTTATCACCTGCTCAAGTCAGGTTGCTGTACAAATCCCCTCACAGTTAAAATATACCATGAGAGCATCAAAAGGCAGGTAAGTGGATTACATGAAAAAGTTTTATTAGAGCAAATGCCTGTATGGGAGAAAAAGTCCTGGAGCCAAAGGTGACCATCTAAGGAATCCCACCTCTTCTAGAAACAAGTCTGCATGAATGTCCCTGGTGTATGTACTCCATCATTGGCTGGGAGCAGTCCATAGAAAGAATGTCAAGTAAACATGGTGACAGATTTTAGAGAGCAGCTACTTGGTCAGTTATATTCCCCATAGTTAGAGCTCTATAGGGCATTTTCGTGACTACCACAGTTGTCCCCATTGTGTAAAGGCAGCCCCACCTCCTTCTTCGCCAGTCTGGTGACTCTTTTTTTCACCTGCCAGTACCTGGGCAAAGTTTAAAATGTTTTGACAGTACCTACAGCAGGTAATCCACTGATATCATTTTTTTTTTGTCTCCTAGCAAGAGTGCACCCCTCTGTGAAGACCAGTACTTCTGAATTTTCAGAGCCCCGATTTGTGGTAATGGAGTGCACAGTTACCCATCTGAGTCACTGGAAGTGATAGTGATCAGAGTCACTCTTCCTTCACATCAATGGTCAGAGGCCCATATGATCTTCCTTTGAGAGCATAGCTTCATATTGGGGTTTCTGGATAGAGCGGTATGTAGTCTGACTAGTAGATCCCATGGTCGTACCCATCCTTGTATACCCTTCTTCATGAAGCCAGATTTCAGGCTGGAGATTATGTGTGGGGCATTCATTGCATAGGTTTCTGGCATTACATAAGCCCCAAAGAGCTATACCTGAGACTTCACTAGTATAATGTAACACTGAAAAAATATCAGACATAGAGCTGAAATCAGGCTTACTCCCTGATAAGTCTGGATAATACATATACCTTTTCCCCTTGACTCATATGGTTTCTCCAAAAGGTAGACTGGTGAGTTAAATGGAAATCTGAAGGAAACTACCATTCCTGGTATTTTTTTAGAATGTACCTCAATTTAATTTTGTTGAGGTATTTTCTCATGATTATTGTGGAGTTCAGAGTTTTGGAGAATACTAGAGAGATGATGATGAGATGCTCTTCTCATCTTATCAAATCAGGAGGAATGTAATATCAACATGGTTTATGATTCATGACATTAATCTTAATTATTTGGATAAGATGATGTCTGACAAGTTTCTCTACAGTAAAATTACTATTTTTCTTTTTTTTTTTTAAAGATTTTATTTATTTATTTAACACAGAGAGAGAGATCACAAGTAGGCAGAGAGGCAGGCAGAGAGACAAGGAGAGGAGGAAGCAGGCTCCCCGCTGAGCAGAGAGCCCGATGCGGGCCTCGATCCCAGGACGCTGAGATCATGACCTGAGCCGAAAGCAGAGGCTTTAACCCACTGAGCCACCCAGGCACCCATCTTTTTTTATATTGTGTTGTTGTAACTCAGGTGCTAAAACAAGGCAACATTCAAAATGAAGGAAATTAAACTTCGTATCTTGGAGGGAGGAGTATCAAAGACTCTGCAGACATATGTTACAATCATTACAGTAATTAATAAGTAATTTGGAGGAGATACCTTTTTTTTTAAAGATTTTATTTATTTGACAGAGAGAGACACAGCAAGAGAGGGAACACAAGCAGAGAGAGTGGAAGAGGGAGAAGCAGGCTTTTCTGTGAGCAGGAAGCCTGATGCGGGACTCAATCCCAGGACCCTGGCATCGTGAACCAGAGCAGGAGGCAGACACTTATTAACAACTGAGCCACCCAGGGGCCCCTGGAGGAGATATCTCTAAGGTATGCAAATAGTCTGTTTTTCCTTAGTTTAACATGCTAATTTTATCATTCAATGTATATTGTATATAGCAGTTACTTTTGTGATGTTAATGGTGATTTTCTACTTCCTACATTCCTTCTCCACTTAGGATTCAGAATTCTGTTAGGAAGATTTGTTTCTTCTCTCTAATTCATTCATTCACTTAATTAATCATTTTTATTTATATAATACTGCAATAATTTTATGTTATTGAATAGAAAATGAATACAAATTTAACAGTTTAAAACAACACACATTTATGAGCCCATGGTTCTATACGCCAGAACTCTGGCAAGGTGTGACTAGTTTCTCTATTCAGAGACTTGATCAAAAGGTCAAAATCAAGATGGCAACCAGGCTAAATTCTTGAAGCAAGAGGAAAAAAAATCCATTTCCAAACTCATTCTTCTTGTTACAAGAATCCAATTCCTGTGGTTGTAAAATGAAGGTCTCCCTTTCTTTGCTGGTTGTCAGATGGAAGCTATTCTCATCTAGAGACCACTCTCAAATCCTGCTGACATGACCCACAGTAGGCAATTCACAGTGTGAATGTTTGCTTTCTTTTAGGCAGGTTTCTCTCACTTTCTCTTCAGTGCCCAGTGAGATTCCACACTCTCTAATCTAAGGGGCTCACGTGATTATGTCAGGCCTATTTGTATAATCTCCCTTTCTTAAGGTCAATGTTACCATATAACATGGCCTCGTTATGGGAAGGATATCCATTATAGTCACTATCCTGGAAAGTGTATAGGGTATGTACACCAGAAGGATTGAAAATCTTGGGGAGCATCTTACATTCTGCCTTTGAAAGGATGATCCCATGGGTATTTATTCTTTTGGTTAAAATCCAATATTATCAGGGCATCTGGGTGGCTTAGTTGGTTAAGTGGCTGCCTTCGGCTTAGGTCATGATCCCAGAGTCCTGGGATCCAGCCCTGAATTGGGCTCCCTGCTCAGTGGAGAGCCTGTTTCTCTCTCTCCCTCTGATGCTCCCCCTGCTTATGCTTTCTCTCTCAAATAAATAAAATCTTTGTAAAAAAATATAATATTATAAATTACTTTGTTGCTGTACTTGTACCTGATTTGGTTACTGAAAGCTCCTTCAGACTGGTTGTTATATTGTTTTGACATACCCCTGTTCATTTTTTTTTTTCAGCACTCAGTCACTTTCTGACATTGCAAGAGGCTCCAGGTTCATCTCCTATATTCCCTAGGCAATATTAGAATATGCTATTTCACTAATGAGACTTTATGTAGAGAATTATATTTAGAAAACAATATCTAGGTGGTGGGTGTACTTGTTGCTACTGGGTGTCTTTGCTTTTAAGACCTTTCAAATGGCAGAGCAAGAAAATATTTTATGCAGACTACCGATGCATATGTATGTAGGTATGTATCTACATATTTACTTATCTCTCTATAATCTATGAATCACATGTCTATCTATATATCTATATCAGTATTAAGCTGAACATGAATTCATGCTAACTACAAGCCAGAAGGGAGCTATCACTAAGAACCAAATCTACCAACATCTAGATCTTGGACTTCCCAGCCTCCAGAACAGTGAGATATAAATTTATATTATTTAAGCCACTTAGTTTATGGTATTTTGTTATGGAAGCCTTAGCTAAGATGGAAGTTAAACATCTTTTCATATGCTTATTTTTTACTTGTGTACCTTCTTTGATAAGTTGTCTGTTTATACTGTTTGCCTAATTTTTTTTATTGGGTTGTCTTACTTATTAATTTTCAGGATCTGGGGGTATATTTTGGATTTGATTCCTTGTCAGTTTTGTTTTTTGGTTTTTTTTTCTCAAATATTTTTTTCTTTCTACGGCTTGTCTTCTCTTTCCACTAATGGTCTTTTACAAAACAGAAATTTGCAATTTTAATTAAGACCAAATTATCAATTTTTTCTCTCATTGTTATGCTTTTGGTGTTGAATTAAAAAATGAATCAGCAAACCCAAGTTCATAATTTTCTCCTTTGTTTTCTTCTAGATGTGCTATAGTTATGTTTTGTTTTGTTTTATTTTGTTTGTTTGTTTCAGGGGTACAGTCTGTGAGTGATCAGTCCTACACAATACACAGTGTTTCCCACAACACACACCCTCCCCAAAGTCCATCACGCACCCACCCCATCCATCTCCACCCTTCCACTCCAGCAACCCTCAGTTTGCTTCCCAAGATTAAGAGTCTTTTATGTTTGTTCTCCCTCTCTGGTTTTGTCTTGTTTCATTTTTTCCTCTGTTACCTCCCCAATGTCCATAACCCAGCTACCCTATGCCTACCTCCCCACCCCCTGAAACCCTCAGTTTGTTTCATGAGATTAAGAGTCTCTTATGGTTTGTCTTCCTCCCAATCCCATCTTGTTTCATTTATTTCCCTCCTTAACCCCACAACCCCTATGATCCTCTGCCTTGTTTCTCAAATTCCACATATCAGTTAGATCATATGATAATTGTCTTTCTCTGATTGACTTATTTTGCTTAGCATAATACCCTCTAGTACCATCCACATCATTGCAAATGGCAAGATTTCATTCTTTTTGATGGCTGCACAACATTCCATTGTATATATCTATCACCTCTTCTTTATCCATTCATCTGTTGATGGACATCTGGGCTTTTTCCACAGTTTAGCTATTGTGGACATTGTTGCTATAAACATTGTGTGCACATGCCCCTTCAGATCACTACCTTTGTATCTTTGGGGTAAATACATAGTGTAATTGCTGGGTCACAAGGTAGCTCTATTTTCAACTTTTTGAGGAAACTCCATACTGTTTTCCAGAGTGGCTGCACCAGCTTGCATTCCCACCAAGAGTGTAAGAGGGTTCCCCTCTCTCCCAATCCTCACCAACATCTGTCGTTTCTGTACTTGTTAATTTTAGCCATTCTGACTGGTGTGAGGTGGTATCTCATTGGAGTTTTGATTTGCATTTCCTTGGTGTCGAGTGATGTTGAGCACTTTTTCATGTATCTGTTGGCCATTTGGATGTCTTCTTTACAGAAATGTCTGTTCATGTCTTCTATCCATTTCCTGATTAGATTATTCATTCTTTGAAGTTAAGTTTGATAAGTTCTTTATAGATTTTGGATACTAGCTCTTTATCTGATATGTCATTTGCAAATATCTTCTCCCATTCTGTCAGTTGTCTTTGGGTTTTGTTGACTGTTTCCTTTTCTGTGCAAAAGCTTTTTATCTTGATGAAGTCCCAATAGTTCCCTAAGATCAGGAACATGGCAGGGATGTCCACTATCACCACTGTTATTCAACATAGTACTAGAAATCCAATCCTTAGCAATCAGACAATAAACAGAAATAAAAGGCATCTGAATTGGCAAAGAAGTCAAACTCTCACTATTTGCAGATAATATGCTACTGTATGTGGAAAACCCAAAAGACTCCACCCCAAAACTGAAAGAACACGTGCAGGAATTCAGTAAAGTGGCAGGATATAAAATCAATGCACAGAAATCAGTTGCATTTCTACACACCAACGAGACAGAAGAAAAAGAAATTAAGGAGTTGATCCCATTTACAATTGCACCCAAAACCATAAGATACCTAGGAACAAATCTAACCAAACAGGCAAAGAATCTGTACTCAGAAAACTATAGAAGACTCATGAAAAAAACTGAGGAAGACACAAAGAAATGGAAAGACATTCCATGCTCATGGATTGGAAGAACAAATACTGTGAAAATGTCTATGCTAGCTAGACTAGAACAATCTACATATTTAATGTAATCCCTAGCAAAATACCATCAACTTTTTTCAAAGAAATAGAACAATCCTATAATTTGTTTTGTACCAGAAAAGACCCCAAAAAGCCAGAGGAATGTTGAAAAAGAAAACCAAAGTTGATGGCATCACAATTCCAGATCAAGCTCTATTACAAAGCTATAATCATCAAGGCAGTATGGCACTGGCACAAATACAGACACATAGATCAATGGAACAAAATAGAGAACTCAAAAATGGACCCTGTACTCTATGCTCAACTAATCTTCAGCAAAGCAGGAAAGAATATTTGATAGAAAAAAACCAGTCTCGTCAACAAATGGTATTGAGAGAATTGGACAGCCACATACAGAAGAATGAAACTGGACCATTCCCTTACACAATACACAAAAATAGACTCAAAATGGATGAAAGACCTAAATGTGAGGCAGGAATCCCTCAAAATCCTAAAGAAAAACATAGGCAGTAACTTCTTTGACACTGGCTACAGCATCTTCTTAGAAACATCGCCAAAGGCTAGATGTGCTCTACTTTTAAATTTTAGATACAAGTCTATGAAAATTTTGAGTTTAATTTTGTATAAAATGTGAGCCTGTGTAGAATTTTTTTTCCCTTTCTCTCCTCTTTTTTTTCTTTCTTTTCTTTCTTTCTTTCTTTCTTTCTTTCTTTCTTTCTTTCTTTCTTTCTCTTTCTTTTTCCTTTCTTTTTCTTTCTTTCTTTTTCTTTCTTTCTTTCTTTCTTTCTTTCTTTCTTTCTTTCTTTCTTTCTTTCTTTCTTTCTTTCTTTCTTTCTTCTTCATACAGGTCTTCTAAGTGTTTCAGGAAAATGTATTGAAAAGACTGTCTTTGTTGAACTGACAATCACAATCTGGTCTAAAATCAGCTGACTATGTTTGTGTGCATATATTCTTGCACTCTCCATCTGTTCCATTCACTTATAAGTCTATTCTTTGACAAAACATTACCTCAATTACTGTGGATTTATAATAATTCCATTATTCAGGTAATGTGAATACTCCAACTCTGTTCTTCTTCCTCTTCTTCTCCTTCCTTCCTCCTCCTCCTTCTTCTCTCTTATCCTTCTTTTTTAGAATAATTGTGGCTATTTTAGTCCTAATGCTTTTTCATATAAATATTAGAATATTTTGTCAATACCTATAACTAGCCAACTGGGGTTTTGATTGAGATTGCCTTAAATTTACAGATCAAATTGGGAGGAACTGAAATCTTAATAAAACTGAATCTTCTAATCCATAAACATGGATATCTCTTCATTCATTTATATCATTTATTCTTTTCCATCAGTGTTTTATAGTTTTCCATATATAAAACCTATTTGCAACTTGTTAGGCTAAAACCTAAATATTGCGTTTTTGTTGTTGTTGCTATGTAAATGGTATTGCTTTTTTAAATTTAACATTTTGTTTTTCATGCTGGTTATAAGAAAACAATTTACTTGTATATTGATACTTGTAGGCTTCTCCCTTGTGATACTTACTGATAGTTCTAGAATATTTTTGGAGAGCCTTTGAGGTTTTCTAAATAGGCAAAAATGCCATCTGGAAATAAAAAAGTTTTGTTTCTTCTTTCCAGTGTAGATACATTTTAGTTACTTTTCTTGTCTCATTTAGTCACTCACTATAACTTACAGTAGGATGTTGAATAGTTATGGTAAGATAAGATATCCTAGCCTTGTTGTTGCTCTTAAGAGAAGAATACTCAATATCCCACCTTTAATGATGTTAGCTGAATTTTTTGTAGATATTCTTTATCAAGTTGAGGAAGTTCCCTATTACAGTTTTCTGAGAGGTTATGTCATGCATATATGTTGGATTTTGCCAATGTGCTTTCTGCATTGCTTGATATTATGTTATTTTTCTTTAGACTAAAGATCTAGTGGATTATACAATTAAATTTCAAATGTTGAACTGGCTTGCATAGCCATAATAAAGCCACTTGTTTGTAGTATACAAATCTCTTTAAATATTGTTAAATTTGGATTGTACTATATTCATGAGAAATACTTGTCTGTAGTTTTCGTAACTATTTGATTTTGATATCAGAGTAATATTAGCCTCTTAGGATAAGTTAGAAAGTGACCTTTCTGCTTCTATTTTCTGTAAGAGATTATGGAAATTTGCAGTGCTTAGCTTTGTGCTTTCTGTTTTTGGGGGGGTTTATTGATTCTATTATTTTTTTTAAATTTATTTATTTATTTTGGAGAGAGAGAGAGACAACATGGGCAGGAGAGAGAGGAGGCAGAGGGAGAGGGAGAATCTAAAGCAGACTCCAAACTGAACATGGAGCCTGATGCAAGGCTTGATCCCAGGACCGTGAGATTATGACCTGAGCCAAAACCAAGAGTCAGACACTTAATCAACTGAGCCACCCAGGTGTCCCAATTCCATTTCTTTAATAGATACAAAGTATATGGTATTTTTCTCCATCCTTTTATTTTTAACTTGTCTATATATTTATATCTTAAATGGGTTTCTTATAAATAGAACATATTTGAGTATTGCTTCTCACAACTTCCTTCACTGATATGTTAACCTAATTACTTTTAAAGAGATCATATCATATTTCTAGCTTTCCATTCCATTTTTCTTTTTTTTCTGCCTTCTCTGGGTTTAATTGATTAATTTTATTACTCTAATTATCTCCTCTATTGATTAAGTATTTATACCTATATTTAAATACTTTTGTGGTTACCTTAGGATTCATAATATATATTTTATTTGTTCCAATGCTAGCTTCAATTTCCATAATCTCTTACAGAAAATTGAAGCAGAAAGATCACTTCCTAACTTATTCTATGCCTCATAGAATAGTCATGAATAGTCATGATTAGAAACCAAATAGTCGTGAATATTACAGGCTATTATTAACCTGCTTCACACATAGTCTAAGAATCTTATATTCCCAAATCCTACTTTCTATCCTTATTGTATTCATTTCCCTATTCATGGCTATAAAAACACATGAGAGGTGCCTGGATGGCTCAGTGGGTTAAACATCCAACTCTTGATTTTAGCTTAGGTCATAATCTCAGGGCCCTGAGATGGAGCCCTGCATGATTGGTTCTGCACTCAACAGGGAGTCTGCTTCTCTCTCTGTTCTCTGCCACCTCTCCTGCTCATGCTTTCTCCCCTCTGTCTCTAAAATAAATCTTTAAAGAAACATAAAAATAAAAATAAAAACACACTACACTCTTATTTCAGATACTTCTAGTAATTAATATATTGTCTTCGTCTTCTCATTTAGGTTAGGTTCTTACGTCTGTCACTCCTCAAAAAGAAACTGTTTCTAACCTTATTAACTGTATTCTACTATTATTTTTTATTAAAAGCTTAGTAGGATTATGTTTTGGCCAAGGGGAGGAAAGGGCTGGGATTTTCTTTGGTGCTCCATTTGGACCTTAGGCTTCCTAGGTACTGTGAACCCAATTATGACCTGTATGCCTTTCACAAATACTACCGTCCTTCCCCCACATGTAACACACATAGCACCTAGCATAAATTCCTCCTCCTTTCCCAGCTGCAGTAGATTTCTACTCTGTGCCCAGGGTACAGTTTCAGTTTTTGTTTTTGCTCTTTCCTCTGCAGATTAAGGCTCTCCTCAATGAAATAGAAGGGGGGATGGGTTCAGGCAAAGTTTCTTACAGGCATAATATTTGGGAACATTTATAACAGTAGAATCTTATATTTGTAACAAATAATGCTTTCTATCCATTAGAATAAAAGTGTTTCATTACTAAGTACAAAGGCTATTTTATGAAGTTATAAATCCAGGAATTAATAAACAAGATAGTGTTTACTACTAATGGTCAATTAGCATATTATTTTCCCCAGCCAGTTAAAAGGCTAAAACAAATGTAACTTTGTTTCTTTCTCTTCTTATAAAACAGTAATAATCTCTAAAGATAGAAATTAGTCAAGACATTAAGTACAGCCTTCATATGTATAAATTTTGTTTCATGGCATTTTAATTAAAAATTAATAAATAATACTGATTATCTTATTTTGAGAAAAAAAGTGTTCCCCCATATTCTAGTTGAAGTCAAGAACTGCAGTGATTTATCTTAATATATTTATAATGCACTTCTTGAGCTATAACTGTTTTTCATTGTTTTGATAATTTCATACTTATCTTTCTAATTTCATAGAGATTAAAAAGAAATTTAAAAAGTCCTAAATGTTGATGCAATTAGAATGACTATATTATTTATTCTATTGTAGAAGTGGCCTCTCATTATACATAATGGACTACTTAGGATGTATTGAAAGAAAGACAAATAGGTGGCAGCAAAATGACAAGATGTCAACAGATGGCACTTATTTTCAAGACAGAGTTGAAGTAACTAGGTAAAATATTTGACAGCTTAAAGAACAAATGTATAAAGAACTTCTTTGGAGAGGTGCTACCCCCCCCCCCATGCTGACAATGAGTTTTATCAAAATTCTGAAAAATAAGGATGGATATTTTTTCTCCTTATTTTTGGAATAAGAAGCATTGATTTTTGTGGTACCTTAAAGTTAATGAAACTGACAATTTAAAGATTCAACTCATATATATATCCAAATGCTTCTAGCAAACTTTTCCATATGTGATGGTGGTCTTTTATGACTTTTAGTGACTTTCCTAAGCCTTGTTCACAACCTGACAAAGACAGTGCACAGTGAACAATACAGTGTGCAAAGACAGTGAACAATAACAAAGCAGCACATAGGCTATCAATGTGATACTTTATAAATGATAATGGAATAAAAAGAGAATTCTTGTCTCTCCTAAGAAGATTAAATATCTATTTGAAAATGAAGAACAATGGGCACCTGGGTGGCTCAGTGGGTTAAAGCCTCTGCCTTCGGCTCAGGTCATGATCTCAGGGTCCTGGGATCGAGGCCCGCATTGGACTTTCTGCTCAGTGGGGAGCCTGCTTCCTCCTCTCTCTCTCTGCCTGCCTCTCTGCCTACTTGTGATCTGATCTCTCTCTCTGTGTCAAATAAATAAATAAAATCTTTAAAAAAAAAAAGAAAATGAAGAACAAATACTGTGGTCTTCTATTCTCCTTTAATAAATCCAGCAATGCTTACATAATAAAAGCTTGTTTTTGAAAAACACACTATTTTGCCTTGGGTGTTGAAAGACAGATGTTTATACTAAAGAATTTGCAGTGTTTTGCAAAACAACATATTAAATGATTTGAATCCTAAAGCAACTCATTTCCTTTATGTGACAGGCAGAGATCAGCATATGTTAAACTGTTTTTCTTACCAACAAGTCATCTTACTACTTATCTTTTCAATTTTCTGTCTCATATACTTTTATAAAAAGTTGATAAAGAGTTTTATTGGTGATTCACATTATTTGTCAACACGAGAAACTACTGTTGTTAGGCACCTTTAAGTAAGGCTAGTGTAGTTTGTTGTTTGCTTTTAATTGGGTTTTCTATATTTAGTATATTTAGTCAAGGTGTAAAATAGTAATCCTACTAGAATAACAATGCCATATTGGTCAATATTGTACAAAATTAATTTTGATAGCACATGAAATACTCAAATATGTATTTCACTTCAAATAATCTCATTGAATTTTCCCATTTATAATACTTACTTGTAATTCTATTTTCTTTAATCAGAAATAAGATCTTTTCTTTAAATAATGTTTTAAATTTTCAAAGTACACATAAAAAAAAAGAATGTGATACAAGATGTCCTTTACTAACTTTAGCATTTTTCCTAGTTTGATTAAACATAACTATATTTTTCTCCATTTAAAAAAGTAAAAAGAAGAAAGGACTGAATTTTTAAAATAGCAAAAGGTGTTATTCTCAGGGGTAATAGGTTTTTTTGTGGAAGAATCAAATTACACTGTGTTCAGTGATCTTCTATGTTCAATTGTGCTATGGAATTTTAAGGAAAAGAAATGTGGGAAACTGATAGCTACGACATCATGCCATATGACAGATTGAGCTTATACAGAATGGCTTCCTCCCAGGTATATTAAAAATACACCAACAAAAAATACATAGAAATTTTACATAAAACTTAAAAAAATAACTTGTCATACACACAGAGAGAGAGGGAGGGAGAGAGAAAATGAATTCTAGAATGAATTCTAGAATTCTAGAAAACTTCTAGAATTGAAGATAAAAGGAAAAAATTGTGAGGTAAGCAAGAACAAAATTATAGAACATCCAGGTATCAGATATAACTGAGGTTTCAGGTACTGTGTTTTAACCAGAGGATGGTGACCTATCAGTGATTACTGAAATTAAGCTGGTGGGTTGTGTCAGGAAAAAATATATGAATATTAGAATTAGGTAAAAAAAATAGGTAGATGACTCTCACTATAATGTTTGGATTAAAAATTTGTTGATGTTTTATTGACTAGGTTATTTTCTAATAGAAATTCTGCATAGACATTAACTTGTAGATTTTTATTTGGGAAATATGGGAATAATTGATTCCACTAGATATAATGCACCAAGAGTTACACTTTGTTGCCATGTAGGTCACTGATCAGTTTATATCTTACCCTATCCCAACATTCATTGATTCTATCCCAACATTCCTTTATGAAAATTCATATTCATAGTTTCTAAAATTCTTGTTTAAACCTGTCTTTTTTTTTTTTTAGATTTATTTATTTGAGAGAGAGCATGAGCATAAGTGGGGGGTGGGGGAGGAGCAGAGGGAGAGGGAGAAGCAGGCTCTGCACTGAGCAGGGAGCCCGACATAGGTCTCCATCCCAAGACCCCCAAGATCATGACCTGAGCTGAAGGCAGATGCTCAACTAACTGAGCCACCCAGATGCCCATAAACCTGTTTTAATAGCTTACTAGCTCCTTATAAATAGACTAAATCAAATCATTGAAGCATGATTATTTTATACTTGAATGAGTGCTCTTTTTATTCACCTTTTGGAAGTTATACTTGAAGAACTAAGTAGCATTAATCAGAATGAATCTCCTATAACAAAGGTAAGTTTTATTTTTGAAAACATGCAGTTTATGTGTGTGTACCAGATTATAATACAAATGAGAATTTCTTTGTCTTTCCTTCTTTCTTTCTTTCTTTTGGGTTTTTTTGTTTGTTTGTTTGTTTTTGTTTGTTTTGTTTTGTTTTGTTTGCAAACCACTGTTTTATGGTCTAGGGTTTGTATTGTTAATATCCACCAAAATATTTTAAAAAATTTTGGCAGAGGTTGAAAACTAAGCCCCTTGCCAAAAGCTAGGAACATAAAAATGTTGTATTGTCTATGAAACCAGACCTAAAAAATCTCTTCCTTAACTGTCCCAACAAAGCAGAAATGTACTTTTTCATTCATCTAAGCCATGGGTAGGGAAAAAAGAAACACTAAAGAAAGATTTAAAACACAAGCTTAAATTATGGAAGTGCATGGAGAGTTCTCAGTTTTTGCTACATGGTTATGTAGGAACCCCAACCACAGAAATGAACATATACTAGATTTGGTTTTGAAACTTCCCCTGAAAAAGCAAATTCAAAACTACTTTGTAGGCATATATCCAAAAGAGGCTAACCCAGGAAATAAACAAGTTTATAATAGAAAAGTTAAAAGTATTTACTAAACAAATTATTTTAAAAGACATTCAGTATTAAAAACAGTTTTCTTTAAAAATAAGACTGGATTCATTATGTAAAATGAAGGCATTGTTTTGTAGAAATCCTTGTAATTAGAATCATACTTAGTCTATATTACTTTGCATCATCATTTAGTGCAAATGGGATCCTTTAGTAAATATTCTAGCTTAAATTCTATAAAAAGGAAAAGATGTTACACTTTTGCAATCTAGAGTTGCCGAAGTGCTTAAGAGCTAATGGTATATTTGTACTAGCTTGCTTGACCCACTAAAAAGCATTTTCAAACGAATGATCTGAAGAGTAAACATATGTCAATACAAAATCATTATTTTCTTACTTCACTTAAAAGACCATTTTCTTGGACAATACAAGATCTGGGCTTACAATATAAAATGAATATAACATTTTTTTCTTATTTTTTTATTTTTTTAAGATTTTATTTATTTATTTGACAGAGAGAGAGAGATCACAAGTAGGCAGAGAGGCAGGCAGAGAGACAGGGAAGCAGGCTCCCTGCTGAGCAGAGAGCCCGATGCGGGGCTCTATCCCAGGACCCTGAGACCATGACCTGAGCCGAAGGCAGAGGCTTTAACCAACTGAGCCACCCAGGTGCCCCTTTTTCTTATTTTTTTTAACACTAAAAAATATCAGGAAATAGTTCATGTCCCACAAAGTGAATGCTGGTGATTGCTGTCCATGGCTTAATATCAGATCTTTCAAGTGACTGCATCATTTTATGCTTTTTTCCTTTATATGTATTTGAGAAGCATGTGGAGGGACATTTAGTTACTCTGTATTGAATTCTCTCTAGGAATTTAGTACTATTAAGTGCTATTAATTTCACATTTCATGCTAACTCATAAAAATATGTTTTAACTCACAATAATATAGTTTATATTGGAGGATACAACAAAGTGGATATGAATTACTTAATTTTTTCAAAAATTTGTTCATTTTAATATTCATGTGAAAAATAAAAATAAGAATAACAAGATTAAATAAATTTCTCATTTTCCTTACTTAGTCCTTCTTGGTATGACAATCACTAGAAACTGCACAGAAATATGTAAATGAACGAGTTTGGGTTTTAAGACAAAACATGGTTATGCAAATGTTAAATATAATATTAGAAGTCTTTTCTAATCTTCAATGTTTTACTTTAGCTATAAATTGAGAAGTATGTTTATCACACTGGCCAAAGAATGCTTAAGCTGAATCTTTTATGAATTACCATGACTGATATTACAAGAACCTACTGCTGTGTTGATATAACCTCAGTAAAATCCTTCTGAAAAAATAAATTTTCCAAGGCAACTACAATATAAGGCAATCCTATTATAAATATATTGCAGATAAAATAATTTTAAATAGCTCTGGACTCTTAAGTGTTAGCATCTGCTTTCACCAAATATTAAGATAAAGTAGCCAGAGAGAGCCAGACTATGTTTGAGGTTCATCACCCTAGTTCTGCTGTCACAGGTAGGGGTGAACCCTTTTGGGGATATGAATAGCAGTGGGTGCCAGATTTTAACAGGTATCATAATCTTAGGGATTATGTGCAGAGTTTTTATTCCACCTGAAAAACAAGGTAAGGAAAGGATAGGGTAACAAATCTGATATGACAACCTTAAAATATACTGATTAGAAAGTCTAGGAATGAAGTTCAGATGGTAAAATTGAAAGCAGGATTCAGGACCAAAAGAAAAGCAACAGAAAAAATCTTACAATAACTAAGGAACACTGTCTCTGCTCGCATATTTGAAATATCCTGCACTGACTTCAATTATTGACAGGGTGATGTTGCTCCATAATGAATAAAAAAAAGGAGTTATGAAATAAAGATAAATATTTTTATATATTTATTCAGAAAATGAATTTATATGTGAACTTAAAACTTACTTGATTCTTAGGGAAATAAAGGATTTAAGATTATGAGTAAGATGAAGATGAGTAACTATGATCACACAAGGAAATTTTTTGGAGAGATGGAATTGTTCTGTTCTGATTGGGGTGGTTACATGTATTGAAATCTTTACATTGTACTGTACACCAAAACAATCAATATTATGCTATGTTACTTTAAAACATAAAATATGAAACAAGTGAAGAAATATGTCACATTATCTTCAATGTAATAACAATAAGAGTGGAAGCAACAATAAGTTTTCTCAATAGAAATAATGGATCCTAGTATAAAAGGGAATGGCACCCGTTCCTGGGTGGCTCAGTTGTTAAGCGTCTGCCTTCAGCTCGGGTCATGATGCCCGGGTCCTGGGATCGAGTTCCATATTGGGCTCCCTGCTCGGCGGGAAGTCTGCTTTCCCTCTCCCACTCCCCCTGCTTGTGTTCCTGCTCTTGCTCTCTCTCTCTCTGTCAAATAAATAAAATCTAAAAAAAAAAAAAAAAAAAAAAAAAAGGGAAGGGCATCTTTAAAAAATACTACCACATAGTTCTTGAGTTTTGCTCTTTTTCTTTTTTTCCCTCTCTTTACATTTAAGTTTGGTGGGTTTCTCTTGACATACATTCAAGTTCACTGATTTTTCCTCAGCCATGTCCAGTCTACTGCTTAGCCCTTGAAAGTCATTCTTCATTTCTATTACAGTGTTTTTTTATTTCTAGAATTTCCTTTGAATTCTTTCATAGACTTTCCATATCTATGCTTACCATCTCCTCTTGAATGATCGAACTTTTCCATTATAGCTTTTAACATATTTAATCATAGTTATTTTAACTTTCCTATCTACTTATTCCAAAATTTCTCTCATATCTGAGTCTCATTCTGATGATTACTTTGTCTCTCCAAAGTGTATTTTTTCTTGCCTTTTTGTATACATTTTAACATTTTTATTGAAAAACAAACATACTGTATTGAGTAGTAGGGATTGGGGTACAGGTCTTTAGTATGACGATTTATGTTAATTGGGCTATTAGTTGAGAGTTGTTTAATATTTTCCACAGCTATATATGCCAGGGTTTCAAGTTCCACTAGTGTCTTTATTTCTTATCTTCCATTTTGACTTTGTCTCTTTCCTAAGTACTCCACCTTCTAGGGAGTTTTTGCTTAGCAACTGTTTCTGCTGTAACTATTGTTACACTGCAGTTTTGTTGTTAATAGCGATAAGATGCAAGGAGGAGGGTTATTCTATGTTTTTTGTTTTTTAAGATTTTATTTATGTATTTGACACAGAGAGAGAGAGAGAAAGAGATTACAAGTAGGTAGAGAGAGAGGAGGAAGCAGGCTCTCTCCTGAGAAGGGAGCCTGATGAGGGTTGGATCCCAGGACCCTAAGATCATAACCTGAGCCGAAGGCAGAGGCTTTAACCCACTGAGCCAACCAGGAGTCCTGGTTATTCTATGTTTGTCTGAATAGTTCTTAGCCTTTTGGTGAGTCTCAGGGGTGTGGCCCTCACAAGTGCTACTTTCCTTTATCCAGAAGTATAACCTTTTACCCCTGGAGTTCTCCTTTCCCTTGCTGCAGCATTCCTAATCTATTTCCTTAAGAATATTTTCTCACAATAGTGTAATTAAGTTGAAAATCAACAATAAAAAGAATAAGATCTCTAAAAAAATTAAAATGAAATGTAACATGTTGAAACCTGAGAAATTCAGTTGAAGCAGTACTTAAAAGGAAATATACAATCTCTGGGGTGCCTGGGTGGCTCAGACGGTTAAGTGTCTAACTTCAGCTCAGGTCATGATCTCAGGGTGAGCCCGGTTTTGGATTCAGTGTTCAGCAGGGAGTCTTGCTTGTCCCTCTCCCTCTCTCTTTGCCCCTCTTCCTGCTCATGCTCTCTCTCATTTTTAAATAAATAAATAAAAGCTTAAAAAAAGAGAAGGAATATACAACCTTTTATTCATATATTTTAAAAAAAGGTGAAAAGCAATGATAAACAACTATCTCAAAAATCAAATCAGAGCAAAATAGGAAGTAGGAACTAATAATGGAATGTTAGAAATAAATGAAAAGTAGGAAAACTACATAATAGCAATAGATGGATGATAGGTAAACAGATTAGATATTTTTCTTTAAGTTTTCAGTACAAAGCATTGTTAGAACAACTATGTATGAAAAACAGTACTTACAATTTCAGTTAAATATATAAAATATTGTTCAGTCTAGGCATGAATTTAAAAACATAGACACAAAATTCTGCATTTGTTTAGATGAAAGACACATTAAAAAATTAAGTTAATTTTAAAAGGGAATAGCAAACGTTTTTAGATTTATGAAGGAATCATAATTATAATAACACGGAATACGTTGCTTTGGCGATGTATAGTCTTAGCATTATTAATATGCTACCTTTTAGCTCTATTTGCATATTTACCTAATCAGTCATGAATATCTGAATTGACTTTCACTCTTTAGAATAAACCACTAGATTTTAAATTGCATTAATTAAATCAATGGGTTTTTAAATCAATTACTTTTCACATATGTTATCTATTTCTATTTAAACCACTATTATTTTTAGAAGGCAAGAGTTTTGACTGTCCTAAGGAACACTGCTATCAACTAAAGAAATTACCATTCCTGGAAATTTAACAGTTGCTAGCTAAAAAAAACAGATCTACAACACATCTAATCAAGTATCTTAATGTTCCTTTTTTGTAAATAAGATTACTAATTTTGAATTACTGATGACAAAACCAAACAAAACCTACATTTACTCTTCAATAAGTGTGTTTGAATCTGTGTTTGAAAATAGAGTCTCTATTTTAAAATGGCAATAAAAGATACATGATCTAAACTAGTATTTAAACTTGCCTAATGATTTTGATCAGATATTTTAAGAAAGTAAAAAATACCTCCTCAAAGAATTTAAGAAAAATTCATTTTACTGTGTAGAACTTAAAAATAAAAGTTGTTATTTTTAAACCAAGTCTATTTTTTAAAAGATTTATTTATTTATCTTGGTGAGGGGAAGGGCAGTGGGTAAGGGAGAGAGAGAGTCTTTTATTTTTTTTTTTTTTAAGCATATTCTGTGCGGAGTGTGGAGTCCAACCCAGACACACATCCTGAGATCATGACCTGAACAGAAACCAAGAATTGCTCACTCAAATGACTGCACCACCTAGGTGCCCCCAAATCTAATTTTTTAATGGTCTGATATTGGTGAAGATTCAACTAGGAAAAAAATAATAGAGTAAATATGTATATACAGTAAAATTTAAAAATAAATGGTAAAAATAAATTAATAGAAGTCGTACATGTCACAATGGAATGCAATTTGTGAGATTATTCATGGTTAAATCCAAAGTAATTTGCCATGACCTTTAGAAATCGATAACTTCAAAATACATTTATTTCTTAAAAAATACCAAATCTTAACCAAGGACAACAATAAAAAAAATCTTAGCTTCATAGAAATTCTCTTTAATAGTTACCTGATTAGCTTTTTATCTTCTAGGAAGTGGGACTTCTCTTTGGCACTAAAGAGATCAACAATAAAATAGGTTTATTTTTTGGCCCCTGTTGCTAACATTTTATTACGGCTACAGGAGCTCTCTCTACTTCTTGTAAAGGCACAATCCAAAGTTTATAAAAATTGAGTCATGTTAATGACTAAAATTATTGAAAACTAATGTTAGCATGGTAGTATTTTAAAGTGGAATTTTAAAAGAATAAATTTGAACAATTCAATGTTCATCTGTGTTCAGTTTTTAATTTTCTGACTGGCCATATGAAAATTCTTTTCTGAAATTTCTGTAGAAACAGGCATGGAAACTGTAATCTGTCTTCTTCAATTAGTGAAAAAATACAGTATAGACAGAAAATTGTTTCTAATGTATGTTTTTATTTGAAAAGTACTTGTAATTGTATTAGCTTTCCAATGAATTTCAAGAAGGTTATAAAAGTTCTGTAGATGGAAGTGAATATGTATATTAATCTTGGCACAAAGTACAGAATACATATTTATATTTAGTATTATTTTGATTTGGCATTTCAACCTATATAAATTCTTAGTAGGTGAAAACTCCAGGAGAGCCATCTACTGGTAAAAATTGGACATGTGTGCAGGACTTTATTTCTATTACTTAAAGAATCACATCCTAAATTATTAATCAAAGAAGCCAGGTTATTCAGAGCCATTGTAATGTAACAGCAGTGGTAAAGCAAAGAATACTGAGTAAATAAAATGTGATGATTACAGTACATATTAATTTTTTTCTGATTTTTAAGGGTATTAAAATTTTCTTTTTCTATTTGCAAATAATACATTTCTGATACTATATATTTGAAGTTATGTTTCTTGCAGTCATCAAATCCTAAGTAGGTAAGGTTTCCTCCAACCAAATATGTTATTAATTCTGTGAAAATATTGGTAATACATAAATAGAAACTCCCAGGTTTGTGTAAAAATTTTCAAGTCATTATCTCAGTCTAGATGTGAATAACTGCAAATTTTTATGACATATTAGTGATATTTTGATTTGAAATGCTGAATTAATGTTCACAGCTGAAAATGTTCATTTTTGACAATTCAACAGCAGCACATATAACCAGAGCAAAATACTATTTTTTTTTTTTGGAAGCCTTTGCATCCCTATAATTTCAGAACTGGACAGCAGTGTTTAATTTGTTGTGGTGTCTGTGTTTAAGAGCAGATTAATTATTGACAGGAATTTTTTCTTAAACACCTTGTAAACTCATGGCTATAGTTCTGTTTAAAATAATTTTTAAATTTTAATTATTGGTAATTAAAATTAATGAAGCATATTGAAGTAAGGGCATAGTTTATTAACATAATTTGAATCCTGTAAGGAAAAAATGCCATGTAAAAATGTCCAATGATGTTAGTAGAATTCTACAACATTGTGTCAGAAAATGTATTAAATTTAACCAATTTGGCAGAACAGGACATTTGAATTTTTTTTATAGAAACCAATGTTTTTCTGAGATTAACAGTCACATTATGTAAAGAAGACATGANTTTGAATCCTGTAAGGAAAAAATGCCATGTAAAAATGTCCAATGATGTTAGTAGAATTCTACAACATTGTGTCAGAAAATGTATTAAATTTAACCAATTTGGCAGAACAGGACATTTGAATTTTTTTTATAGAAACCAATGTTTTTCTGAGATTAACAGTCACATTATGTAAAGAAGACATGAACATGTCACTCATTAATTTTAATCACTACTCATTTATGTATTTGATTTTTCTTTAAGACTTACCAAGTAAATGGTCAAATAAAAGCAACTGGTGACTGCATGTTGGGTATCTTTTTTGTATTCATTAAAGTCTGATTGCTTTTCTAGAACTGATGCTTTTATGAAATTGAAAACTGAACTTTTGTTTCATTTTAATTATATGATCATTTTGGAGCATTATAAATTTTAACAGACCAATGAAGACTGAACTGTTCTCAAAAACCTTAACTATAAATGTTGCATCAAGAAATAAGAAATGCACTTTTTCCCCAAAAATATTTGTATAGATAAGTAGAATGAGCACAAGCCAAAACAATTCATATTGCTATGATAAACCACTGTCATGGAAAGCATCAAACCAGTGTACCAGAAAATGCCTGCAAGCAGCAATTCTGGATGCTCATATTAGGAGAGTTACTGCAGGTGACACCTCTTCCACACTCAAATGTCATAAAGACAATGGTGCAAAGGGAGAGTCAGCACTGGGTCAGCAGATGCTGAAAAGTAGATTTAGAAGATGTCAGCATGAATGTAGTAGTAAAACTCATGAGCATGAATGATGGTGCCCTCAAGAAGCATATAAATAGATACACATTCAAATGGAATTTTGAATGATCCCTGTGTGATTCCCTGAATAACCTGGGCAATACCAGTTTAATACAAACACATAACACTTTGTGGAAATGAAAATTTGTTATAGGCTATAGCCATATGAAATTTCATATAAAAACAAATACTTTAAATTCAATCAGACAGCAGAAATAACTAGGCATGCAATTTATGATGGGGGATGATTCATCAAAATTTAAAAGAAAAGGCTGTTTTTGTTTTTATTTTATTTACTTAATCAGTATTTTTATATAATATTTATTGTATGATAGGCATTTTTAAGTGGTTTATAGATACTAACACATTTAAAATGTATAATAAACACCTATAATTCATGGGTTGCCAATGAAGACACAGAGATTCTGTAATTTATCCAAAGTCTCATAACTCATCAGTGAAGGCGCTGGGTTTAAAAACTCAGGGTTTTGCTATGCTCTGCAGATTATAAGTCATCATGAAATTGACAGTATGATAGTAAAAGTTTTTTAAAAAAGTATTATTTCTTCTAAAAAAGTACTTGTAATGTTCTCCACAGAACAAAACAAGGAGTGAGGATGAAACTTTCTTGAAATATTACTTTGTTGCTCCGTCACATGACATTGGCATAAAATAGAAACAATAAGAACTAAAATACTGGAAATCCCCATGATTTTCCCACATTAAAAATCAATATGTTGGTAGACTCTCACTTTAGGTTAACCAACTCATCTTGATTTGCCAAGTACCCTTCCCGCTGTAGCACTGATTGTCCAGCATCCTGAGAACCTCACAAATCCCAGGCAAATAGGGACAGTTCATCACCTTCTATTCAGTCACATGGAACATACAAACAAGTGGCTCTGTGCCACTTGTTGATAAAAAGCACTATGAAGCCATTAAGATGTTTGCATCTGTTACTAAATTTTCTAGATATTTATATTTTTCATTTTGGAAACAAATGTGGCAAGACTTCTGCTATATTATAGAAAAAACTGTGAATCTCCCCCACCCCCGAAAAACTAGAAAAGCTGAATTAAGAAAATATGTTTAAAGACATCAGAGAAATATTGAGGCCTCTGACAGAGAGGGGCCAAATTTCTGGTGAAGAGATTATGCCAGAGAACTGAAATGACATTCTGAAGTAACATGTTTTGCACAGGGATACTTATCAGTCTGGGCCTAAAATACAGCAAAGGATCTCTGCTAGGTATAAAGAAATCAGAAAGATACAGGTATTTATTTGGGGCTAGAGTACTAAATTATAGAATGAAGACCAAACTCCTGATGAAGAAAAATGTAGAAAATTCAGTCTGATAATCAGACTATCCACCCCTCTCTCTCTCTAGATCGATAGATGGATACACACACACATACACACAAATAGATTGCATAGGCTTAGATCTCAGGAGAAACAAGAAGAATGACTCTGGAAAACAGAAACACTTCTGCAATCCCACTGTGTCAAGGAGGGAAGGATTAGGATGAGAACCCTCCAGTTCAAGGGCTGGAAGGGTATGCCTTAGGAGTAGACCCATCAAAGATAGACACAGTCTAACCAAATATGAGAGATACATGGAGAAATGTCTCCCAACAAATATTTTAGAATACAGCAATAAATGCTGGATGCTATATCCACAGAGAGGTGGTTCAGTCCAATAAAGATGCAAACAATTTGCAATTTAGTCAGGAAGATAAACATATTATGAAAACCCTAAGAGGGGCACCTGGGTGGCTCAGTGGGTTAAAGCCTCTGCCTTCGGTTCAGGTTGTGATCTCAGGGTCCTGGAATCGAGCCCCGCATTGGGCTCCCTGCTCGGTGGGCAGGCTGGTTCCTCCTCTCTCTGTCTGCCTCTCTGCCTACTTGTAATCTCTCTCTCTCTGTGAAATAAATAAATAAATAAATAAATAAATAAATAAATAACCTTAAAAAACAAACAAAAAACCAAAAAAAACTAAGAAAGTTTACCTATAATTGAAGTGTACTTTTTCTCTTTCTGTCTGGAGTTTGGGTGGCTTCCTAATTTATAATAGTTACATATGTAGAGTAATGTGAACTCAATACATTGAATCCTAGTGTAAAACGCTGCATAGCTTGTTAGCCCAAGAACAACCCATATTTGGAAAAGTTCTCTTGTTTTTCTTCCTTTTGCACAGGGCATTAATTTTCTTTCAATAAATTTCTGTGAGATTTCTGTCTGAACTAAAAATTTTGCTGTGGGAAGAAGAGCTGGGTTTACGCTGAGGTGGTGGTATTAATTAGTCGCTAGATTGTGGATCATCATCTGGTGCTGATTTACAGGCTAGGTTTTAACAAAAATCTTTTCACAGATAATAAGATAAGTTCATTACTACAAATAGCAAAATAAATCCCGTTACCTAAAGTTTCTATTTTTAAAAAATGTGCTACTTATAGTATTTTTTACAAAAGTGTGGCGTAAAATAGCGTTTACTTACCCTCTGATCAATTCAATTACATATTTATGAGCAAATTCTATGTATCAGAAACTTATGGTTTCCATCTTCAACAAAATCACTTATATAATGACAATCACTGCTTTGTTGCAAACCCTTCTGCAAATTAATAACTGAAGCCGGCACTGTTCCTTCATAATGTGTACTTTCATTTTCTCTCTCTCCCCTTCACCATCTGACTCTTTCTCTTTTGGAACATGTCAACTCCTCAGGGCTACTGAAACCTAGCCTCAGGACCTCCTACAAAAATCAGTGTACTCTCTAAAGCAAATGTTATGATGAGATATATCATAACACTGAAAGACAACTAGAAAACAACCAGATCCAATTGGTCTCAGAAAAAAAAAATGGTTTGAAAGCACAAGTGAAACAAATTGCTCCTTACTTCGTCATCCGTGGTGAAGTGAGCTCTTGCTTCATTGTACCCACCTCAGGGTCCCAGGAGTTGTTTCTCTTTCAAATGGGAATCCAGAACTGGATGAAAGCATCTGCCTGTGACACATGTTAACCAGAAAGATATTTCAGTAGTGACTTTTTGTTAAAAGCTGTGTGACAATTTAAGCACCAGAAATAAATAGCTTAGTGTCTTGAAGAAATTGCTGTAATTTTTTCCTTCTTTCTAAGAGATTATTTTTAAAGACAATTCATAACTAGAACAAGCATTGCTTGAACTGTAGTCGATATCAACTAAGAAGATTATTTGCATCAAATCTATATGAAACTACAACTCATCAGTTTAAGACCATTGATGTGTCAACAATCATTTTCTGTGGAATCCAAACTGTGTCTTTATAAATGTGTAAAATGTAATAATTATACAATATCCAGAAATATTTTGAAAATAAAAACCACCCTTGAAACATAAATAATACATTATCGTATTAGCATAAACCCTTGAGAAAAGTTTCGAAATACTGTACATTTCTTGATATTTGAAAGTTATCTAGAGAACATTAAATATTATTGTTTTTAACACTTTCTATTTGACTTCCATGCTAAATATAATATTCAAATAAAATTGATCTTTATGAATGACCTGTTTTAAAGTATACATCAATTGGGAGAATGTTTGCTAAACACAAAACCCTACCAGAATGCAAATGTCATAAACTTTTAAGTGCGTTTAAGTAACATTTTTCTAAACCATCCAGGATAATCACAGAAGATACAATTTATGTCCATTAAATAGTATTATTAATACCATATATACTAATATATTAATAGTAGGTATTAAATAGTATCAATATAATATAGTATCAATATAATAGGTCATTATTCTGACCTACAATTCTCTTCTACAGTTGGTACTAGTGGAAAAATGCCCTTTTTTTCTACTCACTGTAATTTATCTTTCTAGACTGCTTTCTGTCCACCCATCTTAGAATACTTTGACTCTCTCCTCATAAGACTATACAATTAATGATCTCTCAATTTATGTCCATTAAATAGTATCCATAAATACAATTTATGTCCATTAAATAGTATTATTAATACCATATATACTAATATATTAATAGTAGGTATTAAATAGTATCAATATAATATAGTATCAATATAATAGGTCATTATTCTGACCTACAATTCTCTTCTACAGTTGGTACTAGTGGAAAAATGCCCTTTTTTTCTACTCACTGTAATTTATCTTTCTAGACTGCTTTCTGTCCACCCATCTTAGAATACTTTGACTCTCTCCTCATAAGACTATACAATTAATGATCTCTCCTTGTTGTAGTTATCTATGATTCTTGAGTTACCACCTAGAATTTCTTGTAGGCTTCTCTGTTGCTATTTTAAGCATTATTCCTGTTGCATATCTTGGGAATTTAAAGATACAAAAGATAGTCCTTTCAGTAACTGCCACCTCAATTTTGTGACCATCTCTCTTCCAAATACTACTCATACTTTTCTAAACTACTCACTCCTATGATTATTCATTTGTTCTTATAATTTCCCCAAATTTTATGTCCTTCATCAACTCAGTTTCCAGCACTCAACCCTTTACTAATATTTTCTAAATTTCAAGTCATTCTCAAATCACTGTACCCTGACTCCAAAAAACTTGTTACCTTACTAAGAATTTTACCCATTGGTCTTTCTTTAACTTTTTATTGTTTCTATCTAATGTCTTCATTTACCATTCTTTCCAGCTAAATGCTATGAGAAATCATTAGAAGAATCATTAAAATTACTTCTTTGTATCCCTTCTTTTACACTTTCAACTGAATTCTACTTCTATGCCTGGCAACTCTACAGACTATAAATTGGGGGAAAGAGGGCACAATTTACTCCATAATATCCACTATAGGAATTAGAGATTTTCCTTTTCACAGTTTCACATTTATCAAAGATGTAGAGTTTCTTAAGTACTGTAATACTTAAAATGAGACATTTTAAGTGGCATTTTAGGGTTAATATGGTACAAGAGCTTATTTTCCATGTGAAAATAAATTATAAACATGGTTCATATGCTTAATTTTTTGTTAGTGCAAACTTGTGTCAAATATGCTTATAAGATGGGCAGTTGAGACTCCACACTACATAAAATATTTAGTGTTATAAACATAATATGAAATTAATATTTAATGACATCAGAACCAAGTGGAAGTCATGACTTTAAAAGTTAGATGAGAATTACAGAAATGGATGAAATGAAAACTTTATTGATTAAATTGTCCATTATAAGCAACATTACTCTAATTCCAACCTCCAAATCATTACAAGGCAAAAAACTTCAGATCAATATTTCTCATTAACATAGATACAAATATCTTTAACAACCTTTACATGGATTATTAATCCAATGATATATGAAAGGCTAAACAACATCATTAACAAGTGGAAAAAAAGGAGAGTGGGGAGAAAAGTATGTGGCCATCTCAGTAGAAACAGAAACATTTGAAATTAGCTGATGTAATTATTTGAAATTAAAAATATATATATCTGCCAACAAGAAATAGAGGAAATTTCCTGGACTTGATAAAGGGCATCTATGAAAACTAGATCTAGTAAAATTCTTTCTCTCTGATCAGGAGCAAACTAAGTATGATCTGTGTCACCATTTACATTCAACATCATACTGAAGATTTTTGACAGTGCAATTAAATAACTAACTAAATAAATAAATGTAATCTAGGAAGAAATAAAATTGTCTTTATTTGTAGAAGATGTATAATGACTGTGTACATAGAAAATCCTATGGAATGTCCAAAAAAATGCTGCTAGGATTAATAAGTGAATTAGTAAGTTTGTAGGATAATACATTAATATAGAAAATCAACTGTAGGGCGCCTGGGTGGCTTAGTGGGTTAAAGCCTCTGCCTTCGGCTCAGGTCATGATCTCAGAGTCCTGGGATCGAGGCCCGCGTCAGGCTCCCTGCTCGGTGGGGAGCCTGCTTCCTCCTCTCTCTCTGCCTGCCTCTCTGCCTACTTGTAATCTGATCTCTCTCTCTGTGTCAAATAAATAAATAAAATCTTAAAAAAAAAAAAAAGAAAATCAACTGTATTTCTATACACAAGTTAACAATCTGGTCTTAAAAAATATCATAAAACTTTGGAATATCTTGGAATAAATCAGATAAATATGCATAAGAACTATACACTATGACTGTAAAACATTGCTGAGAAAAATGTAAAGAACTTAAATAAATGGCGATATACACAAGGTCTTTTGGGTTAGAGACACAATATTGTTAAGATATTAATTCTTCCCATACTCATCTGTGGAGTCAATGTAATCCCACCAGAATTCAAGCAAGACTTTTTTTTTTTACTTGACAAGGTAATTCTAGAATTTATATTAAAATGCAAAAACTTTGATGAGCCAAAATCTGAAGAACACATTTGGAATGGGACTATCCCTAATTTCAAGATTTATTAAACTATACTAATCAAGAATGAAATCTTGCCCTTTGCAACAATGTGGATGGAACTAGAGGGTATTATGCTAAGAGAAATAAGTCAGAGAAAGGCAAATACCATATGATTTCACTCATGTGGAACTGAAGAAACAAAACAGATGAACATAGGGAAAGTGACAGAAAAATAAAATAAGATGAAAATTGAGAGAGAGGCAAAACATGACACGCTGAACTTGAGGAAACAAACTGAGGGTTGCTGAAGGGGAGGTGGGTGGGAGGAAGGGATAATTGGGTGATGGGCATTAAGGAGGACACTTGAAGTAATGAGCACTGGGTATTATATGCAACTGACAAATCACTAAATTCTACCTCTGACACTAAAAAAACCCCCAACAAGTCCCCCCCAAAAAAACTACGCTAATCAATACAGCATGGTATTGTTATAAAGGCAAAAAAATGGAACAAGGCAGAGCAGAACAGAGACAACTGAACAAAGGAATAGATCAAAAGAACAAAAGATTCAGAAAGAGATATATATACACGTGTGTGTGTATATACATGTGTGTGAGTATATGTGGTGTACACGTGTGTGTGTAAATTTGGGAGACTGATGGGTTTACCAAATACATAAATGATTTTATGAGTGCACACGTTAAAATTATGAAATAATATGCTTTAAATATGTTCAGTTTATTATACATTAGGTATGACTTAATAAAACTGTTCAAAGCTAGCATTTGAGAACATTGTAATGGAAAATAGCAGAAAGAAGGATTTATAAACAGTAGTTGATAAAGCTCTCAAAAAGGCGACTGGAAAATCTCTGATGTTGATCATTAGCGCACTTTCTATTAAAATGCACAATGATTTGGGGTGCCTGGGTGTCTCAGTCAGTAAAGTGTCTGCCTTCAGCTCAGGATTGATCCCAGGGACCCGGGATCGAGTTCCACATCAGATTCCTTGCTCAGTGGGGAGCCTGCTTCTCCCTCTCCCCCTCCAGAAATCAATGTTAAAAAAAATATGTATCAATGTAAACATCTTAGGAGGATTTGCAGACTTAATATTTCCTAAACCACCAGGTCTACTTGCTTATTGAATATATTCTTTGGTGAGATGTTTGTTCAGATTTTTCCCAAGTTTTCTTCTATAAGTGTTACAGTTTTGCACTTTATATTTAGATCTACGTTCTGTACTAATTTTTTGTAAGGGGATGAAGTCTTTGTTTTTTGGGTTTTTTGTTTGTTTGTGTTTGTTTACATATAAATGTACTGTTACTCCAGCACTACTTGTTGAAAAGACCAAAATTTTCTAATTTCCAATTAGGTTTTTTAACTTGTTTTTTTGTTTTTTGGGTTTGTTTGGTTTTGGGGGTTTTTCTGTTTTGTTTTGTTTTGTTTGTTTTTCAGTCTTTGTCAAAGATCACTTGACTATTTCCATGTAGGTCCATTTCAGTGCTCTCTAATCTATTATTCTGATTTACTTGTCTATTCTTTTACAAATGCTATCCTCTCTTACTATAGATTTGCTGTAAATCTTGAAATCAAGAAGTCTGAGTCTTCTAATTTTGCAGTATTGGATTGGTCTAGGTCTATTTACTTTCCATATAATCTTAAAATAGGTTTGTCATTGTCTACATAATAGCTTTCTGAAATTTTGATAGGAATTGACACTGAATCTATAGATCAAACAGTGAAGAATTAACATCTTAACATTGTTGAGTCCTCTACCACATGAACATGGAATATCTCTTATCTGGGTCTTTTTGATTTCTTTCATCAGAGTTTATACTTTCTTACATATAGATCCTGCACATATTTTGTTAAACTTATAACAATTTGGGGTACTATCATAAAGAGTATTTTTATTCCATTTAACCAGTGCAGGTATATAAGAAAGTGCTTTTTTAAAAAAAATATTAATATTGTAACTTGTGACCTTGCTATAATCACTCACAGTTTTCAGGAGTCTTCAGGATTTTCTACACCATGGAATCTTCTGTGAATAAAATAGCTTTTTTTTTAAAAAAAAAATCTGTATACATTTATATCTTTTTCTTGTCATATTTCACTAGCTTAGAGTTTTTGTATAATGTTGAATAGGAGTAGTGAGAGAAGAAAATTTTGCCTTGTACCTGTTCTTAGGGGAAAAAAAGTGTAGTATCTCAATATTATGTATGGTGTTAGCTTTAGCTTTTTTGTTTGTTTGTTTGTAGGTTTTTTTTTAAATCACATTGAGGAAGTTCCTCTTTAGCTCTAGTTTGTTGAGGGTTTTTATTTTAAGTAGTTTTGCTTTTGACAAATGTTTTTTTCTTCATGAGTTATTATTATAATTTTTTCCTCCTTACTTGATGCAGTAGGTTACACAGATTAATTTTAATGTGGAACCACTCTTGCATATCTTGGATAAACTTCACTTGGTCACCATGTATATGTATGTTTGCATATATACACACATATGTAAGTGTGTGTGTATATATATATATTTAAAATTGTTGAATTAGATTTGCTAATATTTTATTGAGGGATTCTGAACTTCCATTCATGAAAGATACTGATCTGTAGTTTTGTTTATTTTTTCTTGTAATGTTTTATATGTGTTTGGTATTAGGGTAATGTTGAACTTGTAGGATGAGTTAGAAGTGTTTCTTCTTGCATCTTACAAAAACATTGGGAAGAATTGGTAAAATTTCTTTATGTGTTTGTTAGAATTTACTAGTAAAATCATCTATGTTTTCTTCTTTCAAATTTTATTAATTATTCAGTTTCTTTAATAGACAGGCCTATTTAAGGTTATCAATTTCTCTTTCTGTAAGTTTTAGTAGTATCAGTATTTAAAGGAATTGGTCTCTTTCAAGCAATTTATCAAAATTTTGGGCACATATTTGTTTTTATATTTTTATTATAATTTTAATGTGTATTAAATCAACAGTAATGACAATTTTTTGTCATATTAGTAATTTGAGTTTTCTCTTTTTTGCTAGCATAGGTAGAGATTTTTCAATTTCATTACTCTTTTTAAAGAAACAACTTTTATTATTTTTCTCCATTGTTTCCTGTTTGCAGTTTCATTGTTTTCTACTGTATTTTTATTATTTATATATATTTTTTGCCTTCTTTAGACTTATATTGAACTTTTTCGGTGGTTTCCTGAGGTAGAAACTTAGGCTATTTACTTTAGAGTATTTATAACTTCTAATAAATGCATCTAATGTTATAAATTTTCTCTAAATACTTTTTGGGTTGTATCCCACACATTTAACTCTCATTTTTATTTTAATTTTGCTCAAAATTTTAAAATTTCTTTTGCATTTTTGTTTGATATGTTATTTGGAAATTAACTGTGCGGCTGTTCTAACAGTTTTACAGGGGCTCCATAGTTTATTCTATATATAAAATCAAATCATTTGTAAAGATAGTTTTACTTTTCCTGTCCAAAACTGATGGGCTTCCTTTTCAAGTATAATGTTGACTAGAAGCTCAAGAGTAAATATTCTTTGTTCCTAATATTACAGTATGAGCATCAATTTTTTCATTATTAAGTTTGATGGTAGCTGTGAGATTTTTTAGATGCCCTTTATCTTGTTAAGGAGGTTATCTTTTATTGGTTTTCTAAGTGTTTTGTTTGTTTTTAACATGAAAGGGTGTTGGATTTTGTTTTGGTTTGGATTTTTAAAATTCTACCTGTTCTACCTGCTTCTAATATGATGCACTGTAGTTATATACAAGTTTAGAATTGCTATGTTTTCTTGGAGAATTATTATTATACAATGTTCTTCTTTATGCCTATTTTCCTTTTCATAAAATCAGTTTTGTCTAAAATCAGCATATTTTATCTTTCCCTAGATTAATGTTGGCATGCTATATCTTTTCCCACCTTTTTGCTTTTAACCTATTTGATTCTTCATACTTAAATTTGCTTTTTAAACACTACATATAGCTGAATCTTGTTTTTCCCTGTATTCTGTCAATCTCTGCTTTTAAGCTTAAATTGGGGTTTAATTTTTCACTGTTATTTGACCATTGACCTATTGTGTACATTAGAGAGTAATTTAATTTCCAAGTTTCTTGACACTTGTTCTAAATGATCCTTTTGTTATTGACATCTGATTTAAGTTTCCAGTCATCAGGCAACTGTATAAATCATTTCTAAATTTACTGAAAGTTTCCTTATGATTCAGAATATGATCTATTCCGGTAAATGGTACATGTGCTTTTGAAAAGCACCTACATGCTTCAATGAAGTCTTTTTTATTCATGTTGTTTAATGTATATTTTGAGGGTTTTTTTCTCTCACTTAAAAAAAGCTATTTAGAAATATCAAAAATGGATTTGTCTCTACTTTCAATTCTAATTGCTTCACTTTATATACTTTACTATTATTTTCTAAATTTTATTTATTTATTTGACACAGAGAGAGAGAGAGAACTCAGATCACAAATAGACAGAGAGGCAGGCAGAGGGAGAGGGGGAAGCAGGCTCCCTGCTGAGCAGGAAGTCCGAAGTGGGGCTTGATCCCAGGACCCTGAGATCATGACCTGAGCCAAAGACAGAGGCTTTAACCCACTGAGCCATCCAGGCACCCCTATACTTTACTATTGTATGTAACAAGTATGTTGTTAATTGCACACACTTCAAGATATTATGTATTCCTGTTGAAATGATCCTTTCATCATTATAATCTTTATCTCTCATTTGATTTTTGTTTTAAGGTTAACCTTATGTCATTATGTCATATTATATAGTTGTATTAGCTCTATTAGTAAATGTTTTAAAGGTGTAAGTTTTCCCTATACTTTTACTTTCAAATATTTTCTACTCATATTTAGAGATTGCTCTTAAAAAATAAAATGTAAGTGGGCTTTTCTCTTTACATTGAACATCTTTGTTTAATTGAGATCCATAATGCTTTATACTGAGTGTAATTATTCCTATAATTGGGTTTAAGCCAGTGATATACTGGCAAATGTTTGGCCAGTTTGCCTGAAGTTACAGATAACTAAAACAATTAATATTTTATTTTTCCCAGGACAGTATTTCCTAACAATATCCTTGATATCATTGTTTTCCCAGATACCTTCAGATGAGATATTGAAATTGGGTAACTCTTCTGCTCTTATTTTGGTATCTCCTTTGTTAATCTTTCTCATGCTCCATTTTGGGACTTGTTTGCAAAGGCATTGCCAAGTACTAAGCCTATCAACTGAGAAATATTTAGCCTCTGATTCTACTCCATGTGGATCCTGTCTAGGGTTAAGATGAAAAGCCAAAGCTACATGAGCCAAATATTTTGTTGTTCCAGAATTTGTTTTCTCTTTGATCACTGTTATTATGAGTATGTTCTGTTTTATATGGAGTACTCCCATCACCATCTATTTACCTATAGCCCTGCTGGGACAGGTCTGCATTACTGATTATACATTTAATTTTTCTGATTTATTCTTCCCTTATTGGTTGAGGTGAACCAACATTTATGCTTTTGCCATTTTTTAAGGAAATTAAATAGTTCAGAGAAGTAGGAATGAGGTTTGATTTTTTTTGTCAGCTGGAGCTTAGAAAAAATGATTAGGTTCACAGTTGTCCTTTCATACACTGTTCAAATTTATCCTCGTCTATTCTTCCCATTGCACACACTTTAAGCAATGATGGTTTTTATACTCAAGGAATCTGGAAACAGCATACACTATTTGACTCTCATTTGCTAGGAAGAAGACCAATTTAATTTTTAAATTTTAGTATAATACACATATATTCTATAATTTATCCTTTCTCCTTATTCTCTGGTAACTCTTAGAAATCTTTTCTTAAGCTGTACTACATAGTGAGTAAGCCTTGACTCTGCTCCATGGCCACAGTAGGATGATATAATGGTTGAGAGAACAGAGTATGAATCAAAGAGTTCTGAATAGCCGGTATAAGTCTATTCATTATCATCTACATGAGCTTAGGAAAAATTAATATTTATGTACTTTAGTTTTTTGAAACAATATAAACTTCACATTTAAAATAAATCTAAGATTTGTTTATTTTTAAAATTACATTTAGATTTACCTATAAACAGCCTAAATTTAAAGTTTAAATATTAGAATACTTATTAAAACATCCTTCCTTATGTAAATTTAAAGGGCTGATCTAAGACATTTACCATTTTGTGGCTACCTCAAACTCTTCAATCTGAAAAAAGAAGGCTTGTAGATGTTAGAATGATGCAAGACACAATTAATAGAAAACTGTGTGTCCAATACACTTAAATAATAATTAGAGTTGTCGTATCACCTCAACTATACTCCAGAGATCTCACTAATGGGTAATTCAAATGATTTAATGATGTCATGTCCTTTCCATCTTTTTGCACTCCTATTTGGTGTATAAGTGTTGACTTTAGATGACTTTAATTATAGTAATAATATAGTTACAATAATTCTTTTTTTAAAGATCTATTTGTTTATTTAGAAAGTGAGAAAGCAAACAAGTGGGGGGACGGGCAGAGGGAGAGAGAAAATCCTGATGGGGACTCCATTCCAAGGAATCTGAGATCACAACCTGAGCCGAAACCAAGACTCATGCTGCTTAACTTGTCTGCATATGCCAAAGGAGGGGAGGGGGACCTTCATGCTTAATAGGATTTTCTTTAAAAGTTTTTTGATTGTCTTCTAGAAGTTTATAATAAACATATTCAAATTAAAAGAATTAAAATTTTAGTGCCAGAAGAGACTTGGAAATTTTGTAAACAAGGTGACTGTCTTATGTTATGCAATTGGTCTAAATAATGATCAATTTGATACAATAATTAAGCCCTAGCATAAGGATGCCCCCCCCAAAAGCTTAAATACAAGCCTCAAAATGATCAACTCTACCATTAGTAAATTAACTCCCCGACAGTAAAAACAAAACAACCAACCAACAAATCCTCAACTTTCCTTAAAAATGACCATAAAATTCACAATTTCTATTTGTCTTCTATGCCCAGAATACAAAATCACCAATTACTTAACATGTTGAGAAGCAGGAAAATGTGACAAACAATTACAAAATTGTTAATTAAAAAAGCCTCCAAAATGACCCAGGTATTGGAAAGGCCCTTTAAGCAGGAAAAACCATTGAAGTGGCTGTCACAAATATGTTCAAGAGCGTAACAACAATTATGGTTATTATATTGAATGAACATACAAGGAATTTTAGGAAATTGAGCTATAAAAATAAGCAAATAAAATTTGAAAACTGAAAGGTATAATACCTGGAACAGAACCTACAATAGACAGAACTGACATTAGGTTTGAAATGGCAGAAGTGGTCAGTGAATTTGAGATGGAACAATAGAAATCATCCAATCTAAATATCAGAAAGGTAGAATATTAAACACCAAAACAAAGAAAAGAAACAGGGCCTAAGTGATTGTTTGGATATTATCAAATTATCTGTATAAAATTGAATCCTCAAAAATAGAGGAGTGTGGAGAAAAAAAAGTGTTTAGGCATATTTGAGGAAGTAATGACTAAGATTTACACATTTGGTAAAAAAATATAAACTAATATGTCCAAGAATCTCAGCAAATAGAAACAACATAAATTTAAAAATACATGTATATTAGTAATTAATATCAAGTTTTTGAAAACCAATGAAGGAGGGGTGCCTGGGTGGCTCAGTGGGTTAAGCCTCTGCCTTCAGCTCAGGTCATGATCTCAGGGTCTTGGGATCGATCCCTGCATCAGGCTCTCTGCTCAGTGGGGAGCCTGTTTCCTCCTCTCTCTGCCTGCTTCTCCGCCTACTTGTGATCTCTCTCTGTCAAATATATAAATAAAATCTTAAAAAAAAAACCAATGAAGGAGAAAAGCTTAGAAGAATGCAAAGAATAAAGACATTACATACAAAGGAAGGATGACATGAATAATGGCTGACTTTTCACCACAAATAGTAAAAGACATAAAAACCTAACAGCACGTTTACATTCCTGAAAAAAAAGCCAACCCAGAAATCTATATTCAGAAATAAAAAAAAAATACAAAAAACTTCAAAAGTGAAGATCAGCTTAAAAATAATCAGGAAAACAAGAATGGGGAGAGTTTACTGCTAGACTTGCACACAGGAAATGTAAATAAGTCCCTGAATCTAATGAACATTGACACCAAATGGAGACACAGAACTACAGGAAAGACTGAAGAGCTGCTATGATAGCAATTGTTTGGGTAAATAAAAATACTATTTTATCACTTATTTACTTTCTTTAAAAACATATGGCTTTGTAAAGCAAATGTGATAATACTGTATCAGTGGATTTATAAAATATGTATGCATAATATTCATGAAAACAGTAGCAGCCCTGAGAGGGAGTATAAATCTGAACAGACAGCCACTAGGTTAAGTTATACATAAAATGATAAATATTAACTCAAAGTAGGTTTTAGTAAGTTAAAAAAAATACACGTTGATATCCCTAGAAAAAATAATATTTAATTTAATTCAAAGAGATGTACCTTTAAAGTTAATGAGGGAGTAAAATTAGAATTATGCTTCATTTTATTTCTGGACAGTAAAGTGGGGTTCTGACACTTTCACTGACATTCCCAGGCAGGTTGAGCCTCTTCCATTATAAAGCACTGTTCAGTGTAGTAGAGGATAGGAGATGTGATGAATCACAGAAGTGACTCACATGCCAAAACTGACCAAAGTCATTTCAACATATCTAGCAACAGCTGGCTAGAAAAAACAGATATACTGAATGTCCGAAAGGAGGAAAGAAATATCTCTGAAGAAAAATTGAGGGTATCACTGTTCCTACCTGAAAGATACCAAAAAAATAAGTTCCAATCCTATGTTAAAAAACTTACTAATTATAGTAAGCAGAATAATTGGACCACAAATATATTATATACAACTACCTATTACATGCAAACAACTTTTTAAGAGAACAGGGTCTATCTAGGCAGACGTGATTGAATGAAGATACTGAGATGATGAATGGATATTGAAAGATTACATGGATTTTCCAGATGGGTCCTGAATGCAATCACAAGTAGAGGGAAGTAAAACACATTCCGTAAAACAGAAGTCATTGCGGTAAGAGAGCCATAGATTGGAGTGGTGTGGCCATAGTGAAGGATTAGGCAGCCAGCAGATGGTGAAGGAGATAAGAAACTGATTTTCTCTTAGAACTTTCAATACCGCCCTGCTGACATCTCTTCAACCAAATGAAATTATTTTGGACATTTGGCCTCTAGAACTGTGAAAGAATAAATTTCTGTTGTTTTAACTTATTATGATAATTTGTTACAGGAGCCATAGGAAACTAATTCACCAACTTTTCCTAAAATATATTGCTAATTAATTTCTCTCTGCAACTTTACCAAAATACTCCATATTGCATTTAATTAGGTTTGAAATATCAAATGTATTCCTTAATTTGCATTTCATACCATTTTAAGATGATACTTTGTGATCTTTTTCCCCCAATGTAGTTTTTTCTTACATTGGTTATATTCCAAAGAGAGACTCAATTCCAATAAATTTGATTTCTATATTCAGATCACTCTGACAAAATAAGTCAAGATATTAAACAAACACATAATTTATATGCAACCAATAAGTCAATCACCACTTTTTTTAGGAAAGAAAACTGCTTCTACTTTAGCATTTTCTGATAAATCATGACAGTTATAAAATTATTTATAAACATGTTTTACTGATTAAACAGGGAACTGAATAACTACCCTGAAAGTATCTCCTAGAACAATCAGTGTGACACAAAATGACATAGTCATAATTTTAGGATCTATGTTAATTTTCAAGCAATGCACTCTGATTCTATAGACATCTATGATTTGATCCATCTATGATGAAATGTTAGCGAAATACTGTGAGATTAGTTTAAGATGCACACAGAGTTTGGGAGTAGCAGGTTTACAAAGTCAAATACTTATTCTCACCAGCAACATATGAGTGTTAACAGTTTTTCCACATCCTTTTCAAAATTGCTATTGTCAGTTTTGTTTTTTTTTTAATTTTGGTTCTTCTTCATATGTAGAAGTCTCTCATTTTGGTTTAGTTTCCATTTCTCTAATGATTGATGATACTGAGCATATTTTCATGGGCTTATTCCAATTTTCTATCTTCATGTATATAGTGTCTCTTCAAGTCTTTGTCCATTATAAATTGATTTGTTTTATTATTGATTTATAATTTTTTATAGTCTTTTGCAGAACATATAAGTCCTTTGCCACAAATGAATTTAAATTTTTTCTCATTCTATGCTGCTTGATTTTTCACTTTATTAAAGTGTCTTTCAAAGACATATTACTAAAAAATTATGGCTCATATTATTTTTCTGTCCTGAGAAATTTTTGTTTACCCCAATATCATAAGATGTCCTCTCATCCTTTTTTTAGAGATTTTTGTAGTTTTAATTTTTATATTCAGGTCATAATCCATATATACTTTTTTTTTAGTGTTTTTGATGTAAGATCACAGGCAAGTTTCATTTTTTAAGTATGGACTTACTGTTTCCTGTACCTTGAATTTTTTTTCCACTTTGTTGAAAATCAACTGATTATATATTTATTGGTTTATTTTTGAACTCTCTATTCTGCTCCATTGATCTCTAGGTCTGTCCTTATTTTAATATTGCATTATTACAATTTCATTAGCTTCATAGTTAGTCGTGAGATCATGTTGTGAAAATCTTCCAGTGTGTGTGTGTTTTTTTTATTGCAAATTGCTTATGCTATTTTAGTTCCTTTGCATACCTTAATGATCTTAGGTACAGCATGTCCATGTTTACAGAAGAGTACACGAGAATTTTGATTGGGATTACATTGAATATACAGAATATAAATGACACTATTAATATCAGTTCTTCCAATCATGAGCATAGTATACCCTTGCTTAATTAAGATATCACAATGCCCTTTGTTAAATCTATCCCTGAGGATTTCATAGTTTTGATGCTATTGTAAAAGTTATCTTTAAAATTTTATGTTCCAATTGCTTATTGTTGAAATATAAAAATGCCACTTGTTTTTGTGCCCTGTGTTTACTATGTGATGTTTCTAAAACTTAACTTTACCTGGAAATTTTTGATAATTCCCTTTGAATTTTCTATATCACATATGTGCTTTGAGGGTTACTAACAGATTTCATTTAGCATTTCCAATTTGAATATTTTTCTCTTTTTTGGCAGGGTTAAAATTTATCTTATTATTTTTTTTAAATATTTATTTATTTGTCAGAGACAGAGAGAGCACAAGGAGGGCAAATGACAGGCACAGGGAGAAGCAGGCTCCCTGCTGAGCGAGGAGCCTGACATGGGACTTGATCCCAGGACCTTGAGATCATGACCTCATGATGGAAGTTTTTAACTGACTGTACTACCCAGGCATTTCAAAATTTACCCTAGTCTTAAAGTGAAACTTTTAATAACATCTTAAGATAAAAGCAATGATAACATAATCATATTTAATAAAATTTCCCTTCAAAATTCTATATGAGAAGTTTTTTTAAAAATATGAATTTGCTTTCATTGCTCATAATGACAAAATGTACCATAAGATCATAGTGGATTACCCCTGATATATTAAAATAACAAGATTATAATGAAATACACTTATTTATAATTAATTAATTTAACACATATTTGAAGTGCAGGGTTGAAGTGTTTCTTTGTTCTTGTTTTGTCTTCCTTCATGATCTGCAGTAAAATAAAAATATGTAATCACTGCCCTGAATACGGAAGTATTAAGCACCACATAAGAAGTCTATATATTAATAATGTTTTCTCTGCCTACTCATAAAGAATGTCAAAGTCCACAGATGCTGGCTACAAATGCAATGAGTAAAACATAATGTAGACTTGTCAAATCACTATGTTGTACACCTGAAATTAATATAATATTGTGTGTCAACTATACTCAAATTAAAAAACAAAAGAACATCGAATCTCATTATTTACTTCATGTTTGTTTCTTTATAAATTTGATACTCATATCTGACAGTTTAAATTTGTAAACAAATATTCCTAAAGCATCCTTTTCATTTTTTCCTCAAAAATGTCCTCTAGAAAATAAAAAATAAAATGAAATAAAATAAAATAAAAGAACAAGAAAAAAAAACCCCAGATATGTAAGGTAGGTAACCCCCACAAAAGTAAATTACCAGGTGGTAGATATACTCTCTTTGGAATGGAGTTTATCTAATATTGACCAGTGCACATCTCCTCTGGATCAGCACACATGAATCCAGCAGAATTGTATTTTCAACTAAGGGAAAGTTTATCTGGCCTTTCTACTGTGGGATTTTCAAATGACATATAAGGGAAAACACCAACTCAAAGCCTATTGTGATCCAAAATTGAGGTACACCAATAAGATTGTTTTGAAAAATCCTGCCTGCCCTGTGTTGCTACCTTGGGTCAATTAGGAAGCACAAGCTACTTACCTGCCATTAGCAAAAGCCAAGCTTTGAAGATTGGAGGATACTGTTACACAACATGGTAGAATATTGGCCTCACCTGAATGTTTGTGACTAAGCAAACATTGGCCCCTCCCAAGATGTGGCCATGACTATTTGTTCTAAGCTTTCTGGTACTAGCTTTTTGAAATGGGGAATCAGTAACCTTTGGGACTGAACAGCTCTCTCCTAACTCTGTTAGGATGGATGACCTTAAATTTCTACAAGTTCTAACTGGAGAAGACTGCTCTCTATCTGAAAGATTATTCTGCAGGGGAGCAGTCAAATTAGCCTTTACTTCTTGGTAGATTAATTTCTTAATAGAAAGTAATTTCTGTCTTTATAATTCATCATTACACATTTCAAAGGATAGGAAATGAAAAATATACGGTCTTATATTTTAAGGCATTTGTACTACTAGAGAAGCTGGACTGCTTATCTTGATTGTCTATTTTTTAAAAATAAATTTTCAGGGTGCCTGGGTGGCTCAATCAGTTAAGCATCTGCCTTCAGCTCAGGTCATGATCCCAGGGTCCTGGGATCAAGCCCCATGTCAGGCTCCCTGGTCAGTGCAGAGCCTGCTTTTCCCTCTCCTTCTGCCCCCTGACCCCACCTCATGTTCACTCTCTCTCTTCGCTCTACCTCAAATAAATAAATAAAAATCTTAAAAAAATAAATTTGCTTAGCATTTTCAAATCCAAATCCAAAATACCAATACTTTTATAACATTGTTTGTCAGTTTTCATGAAACATCAGGAAAGAGCCACAAAAGCTTTAGTCAGCAGAAATAACAATAATGATACATATAGTAATAATATTACTTACAACATACGACAAATTCCTAAAAAGAATCTAACATTCAAACTAATTCTCTTTACTTGAGTAATGATTCCCTTTTTAGTCAATACAAGTCTGCTTAATTGCTGCATCAAACCCCTGGCATCATTGCTGTAAGAATTTCCAACTTGTTTCCTTATTTTTGAGTTTATCATTTTTGTTCATTAAATAACCATAACCCAAAACGTTCAATTTTATAGTCACCAACTTTTCCCCTTGCCCTTCTTAGTCTGCAGACTTGCCCATGGACCCCAGCTTCCATGTTTCTAGTGCTTATCATTATTTCTATTTCTCCTCTTTTTTTTTGGAAACACAGAAAGAAGTACTTCCCAGTACCCTTCCAGTTAAACGGTCTGGACATGAAGTATGTGTCACTTTGGGTTTGAAGTATTAAGAGGCATTGTATAGTTCCTCATGCTTTCCTCCCTTGGAGAAGGAAAGGCTGAAGCCTGTGTTGATCTTGCAGTATTATTAGAAGGTAAATCCCCTGTCAACCTTGCTTTAGGTTACAAGGGGACTGCAACTCAGCCCATATGCTGACCCATGTAACAAAGAGAAGGTGTTGCTTTGGTGTTTTACAAAACACTGGTACTTTTGTGTTGGGGGAGAGGTTTTGTTTTTGTTGCTGTTTTTACTCTATAGTATCATGACCTGATAAATACAGAATTTCATTCCAATTTTAATTTTCTAAGCATGTTCTGCCAAGATCTGTATATCAGGCAGGCAGTAAATGTCTCTGTTGCTATTTGTTTACTTTGCCTTCATCCTGCCCTAGGACAATTACTCTGCTTACTTCTTTCTCTAATAATCATATTTTTATTGCTAGGTACTTTTCCTGAAGTTTGTGTCTCAACCTTGCCAACAATTCAATCTCTATTACAATCCAGGACACTTCATTTCAGACAAAAGCCAAGAAGAGAAATTACGACTCTAGTACTTTCCCATTTTCAAATCCTTTGCAGCTAAAATATAAGCAGGGCCTAAGAAAATCTCATTCAATTCCCCTTGAAATATAAGAATCCTCAATGAACCTTGTGCCAGAGAAAAAGTCCTCCTGCTATTGAATCCTGGATTTTTAAAATGCTTTAAAACAGCATGGAATACACATATCTGATTTGTGGAGTTTCACTTTGTGCCAGATAAAGAAAGGTTGCATTCCCAGTGAGTTTTGAAGAGTGTTTTGGTCTGGGAGAAAAAGCCCTGGAGCATTTTGACAAAGCTCCCTCTCGAGAAAGGGTTCTCATCCTGCCTCATTTTTAGTCATTAAGTGCAGAGAGAACTCCTGAGAATTTTGCTTTATGCAAAAACAAAGACACACAACCAACTGATTCTTTAATAAAAGTAGTGTCACATTGTTTAGATAATGGTATTAAGAAATTCCCTGGATCGTTTGAAAATAGAAAATTTCTAAAACACCAAATAAAGAAAATAAGTCTGTAAATATCTCATGTAGATTTTTCTCACACCCAAACAAAGACTGTCAAAGTAATACACTTAAACTAAGGAGCAGCTGGGATCTTTCTTAATAAGAGAAATTCCCATTATAAATTAACTATATTTTAAAGGATTTAGGGGCACCTGGGTGGCTCAGTGGGTTAAAGCCTCTGCCTTTGGCTCAGGTCATGGTCTCAGGGTCTTGGGATCTAGCCCCGAGTAGGGCTCTCTGCTTAGCAGGGAGCCTGCTTCCTCCTCTCTCTCTGCCTGCCTCTCTGCCTACTTGTGATCTCTCTCTCTGTGTCAAATAAATAAATAAAATCTTTTAAAAAAAATAAAGCATTTAAAATCTGACAGAATTTATAATTAGGAAATTAGGAAAAACTACTGTTATAAATTGAGTAAAAATAGTAGGAGTTTTGGCTTCAGAAAGTAGAAACAGAATATGGGATAATAAACACAAAATGAGCTGATCATGTCAATTTTGCACTTGATCTTAGCCAAAAGGCTGAGAAGCGATCGTATCAATTTTGATGGTAAGCCAAATATTACAGGTGAGGAAATTTAAGGGGCCTCAGAATACATGATGATATATGTTATTTATATATAAGTCAAATATATCTTTTTTGTCTACTAAATGTAATTAAATCAGTCTTATGTTTCATTTTCAGGTTTTTCTGCAATTTGGTTCTATAGTTTTATAATAATGGTTTCCTATAAAATATCACTTTAATAGCTAATGATTTGTATTTTAAGGGCAATGATGTTTACTATTTATTTTTCTGTAGTACTGAAAAACGAAAGACGTGTAGACTTAAGATCCTAGGCTACCAGTTCCTACCTTGAGTAAAAAAAGGGCAACTGAATTTTGGTATAGATAATTTTGAGCTCTTGAAATCTTGAAATAAAGTGCTTGCTTCAATATCACATATAATAAAATTGGAACAAAATATGATTTGCAACATATACACACATAATAGGGAGAGGGAGAATTTGTTCATTAAGTCCTAATGTTTGGATGAACTTTTCTATTTTCGTCCATAAGCAAAATTTCCTAAACTATTAACTTGACAACTTTGTCATCTCTAATTTTTCTTTTCTCTATCCCTTAATTTTTGACCACCTACACCATAGTGGTTAAATAGAGTACTATTGATTCATGATTTTTTTTTTCCACTGCAACTAAACTGTATGCAACTAAGCTGGATGCGAACAATTACTGACATAATTTTCTTCCTTTATTTCCTTTTTCTTTTCTTTCTTTCTTTACTTTTTTTTTGGCTATTTAGATAATATGAATAATGTGGATTAATATAAGCCAGTCAAAATAAAACTGAATTCCATTTGTAGCATACATTATGCTTACTTTCCTAATCCACCCTCAAGAATTCTAGAAGAGTTGTGCTATTTGGATAGGTTTAACATTTTTTTCCAAAAAAGTGATGTCTCTGGATTTGCCTATGTTAGTGAAGCTAAGGAAAGTCCAATGCCCTTTGCTTTAGGATCCCATTCAGACTACTACATGAAATCCAGTTTGAACCAGACAGTAGAAATCATTCCTCTGCTGTAGGGATTGGTTCAGTTCAGTGATGGCAGGTAAATTGGATGATATAATCAAATTAAAGTTCCAGAAATTCATGTTTTATTTGGAAGAGAATTTCATTCTACCCTCTAGATATTAATGTAAGTATAAATTTAGAGTTGTCAAATTTAATAAATAAAAATACAGGATATCCAGTTAAATTTAACTTCAGAGAAACAAATACGTGTGTGTGTGTGTGTGTGTGTATACACACACATATTAGTATATATAGATATAGTTTTATACTTTAAATATTTGTATGTCCTACATTTTGCATGGAATACTTATAACAAAAAATGTTTATCTCAAGTACAAATTTAACATGGCATTTTGTATTTCATCTGACAACCTATACATTAATTTGAAAACAAAGACATTATAAAAGAGCATATAGTCAAAATAACTAGAAGTGATTATAGTCATAAATGTGTTTTTCCCATTCTATAAGTCTGCAATATGTCTACAATTTTCATTGCCCTCACTACTAAATTCCTATCTTCTTTTTGTTATTGTTGTTAAATTATTTTTATTTGATCTTGCTAGTATGGGCCAAGGTTTGTGAATCAACATAAAATTATCTGAGCAGAGACAATTCCAACCAGAGGAAAGAACAGATGTTAAAAATCTATAACAAGAGTAGTTTTGGCAGGTTGAAGGAAGAGCAATCAGGTTAGTGCACCTGGCATATAGTGAACAGGAGAAGAATGGTGAGGAATGAAGTTAAAGCAGAAGCCTGGATCAAGAACAGTTAAGACTCATGTTTTAGGATTGAAATTGTATTCTCAGTATAGTGCAATGACATGGAAATATTTACAAGAAGTGTATGAAAAAGCTGATTTGAATTTTTAAAAATATCATTCCAATATCTTTGTAGAAATTGAATTCTAGAGACAGGAGTGGAATTAATTTTTTTTGTAATAATACTGGCAAATGAAGATAATAATTTGCACTAGGTTGATGTAGTGGAGATAAAATTTGTTCAGAAATATCCTATTTCATGAAGATGGGACCAGAGGAAACACCCATCTAAAATTTAGTCTCAAATTTACCACTTATTAATTGTGTGACTAAATCTAATTATTTAAAGAGGCTTTTCTGCCTTTGCACTACTGTTATTGTTCTCTGGATAATTCTTTGTTGAGGTAGCTGCTGTATTGGTCATCTTAAGATATTTAGCAGCATCCCTCCTTAGCCTCTACCAACCAGATATTAATAGTAAGTCCCTAGTTGTGAAAACTATAAATGTCTTCATACATTGAGAAATATCCTCTAAGGGACAAAATTACCCTCAATTGAAAACCACTAATTTAAAATTTTTAGTTTCATTTTCCTCACCTATAATATGGGGATAATAATAGTCACTTATATAATAAGGTGAGCTACATTAGTCTCTCAAAATTTTGTCTCAATGAAATGTCATGATTTCATTAAATTTTATAAAATTAAAATATTATTAAACCAAATAATTAATGAAATCTGTTTTATGCTGACATGAAGAAATAGGTGCAATTCAACACCCCAAAACCAAATAATCCAGTTAAGAAATGGGCGGAAGACATGAATAGATGTTTTTCAAAAGAAGACATATGGATGGCTAACAGACACATGAAAAGATGCTCATTGTCACTCATCATCAGGGAAAAAGAAATCAAAATCACGAGATACCACTTCACACCTGTCAGAATCGCTAAAATTAACAGCACAGGAAACAACAGATGTTGGCAAGGATGGGGAGAAAGGGGAACCTTCTTGTCTTGTTGGTGGGAATGCAAACTGGTGCAGCCACTCTGGCGAATAGTAGGGAGGTTCCTGAAAAAGTTAAGTATAGAACTACCCTACAAACCAGCAGTTGTACTACTAAGTATTTATCCAAAGGATACAAAAATACTGATTTGAAGGGGCACATGCATCCCTATGTTTACAGCAGCATTATCAACAATAGCCAAATTACGGAAAGAACCCAAATGTCCATCGACTGATGAATGGGTAAAGAAGTGGTTTGTGAGTGTGTATATATACATATATGTATATATGTGCATGTATGTACATATGTATATGCATATATGTATATATACACACAATGGAATATTACTTAGCCATTAAAAGAATGGAATTTACCATTTGCAAGGGTGTGGGTGAACACAGGGGAAAGAAAACAAGAGAGAGAGAGAGAGAGAGAGAGACAAACCATAAAATAGACTGAACTGTAGAGAACAGACAGGGTTGCTGAAGGAGTTGTGGGCAGGGGGATGGGCAAGATGGGTGACGGATATTAAGGAGGGCACTTGTGACGAGCACTGGGTGTTAAATGTAACTGATGAATCATTAAATTCTATACCTGAAACTCATATTACACAGTATGTTAACTAACTGGAATTTATTTATTTGTTTATTTATTTATTTAAGATTTTATTATTTATTTGACAGAGAGAGACACAGAGAGAAAGAGAACACCAGCAGGGGGAGTGGGAGAGGGAGAAGAAGGCTTTCCAGCAGAGCAGGGAGCCCCATGCAGGGCTCGATCCCAGGACCCTGGGATCACTACCTGACCTGAAAGCAGATGCTTAATGACTGAGCCACCCAGGCACCCCAACTAACTAGAATTTAAATAAAAACTTGAAACATTAGAAAAAAGAATCAGCTATTCCAGAACAAGGCATCTAAGAAGTACTAATTCGTAAGCTTTTGGTAGAGACAAAAGTTGAAAACAAACAAGTACCCAAATTAAGAAAATAATTATTACTCTTATAATATTTACTATAAAATATAAATAACAGAAATTAATAAATTCATTAATAACACAAGTACTTCAGACATTAAAAAGAAAATAAGAGGCAATTATGTACAAGATAAATACTATAGTAGTAGCTAATGGAAACATGGGTTTTTTCTTGTCTGAAATCCAATTTCCTATTCTGTTCAAAAGAAAAACACAACCAAAACTATCAATTCTTCCATGTGTTATGAAGTTCACTGTAATAAAAATGTTCTCTTAACTATGAGGTATATCAGAGGTAGACCTATGACATTTATTGACATTCTACAAACTACTTAGATAAAAAATAATATATAGAAATATTTTGAGTTTTAGTTTTACAGCAAGTAATACAAAAGTGCTATGATTCTTCTCAAGCATTATGTAATCTGAAGTTGAGATGTGGGTTACTGTGTATTGTGCATGAATATGTGTGTATGGTGTCTGTATATATATACATATATATGAAAAAGAGAGAACGACACAGAGACAGAGAAATTGCCCTCACATATTTTAAAAGGAAAAAACTGAATTTTGTTATTTGTTTCTAGTATGTTACAAAGGTAAAGGATAAGGTAGCTGCAATATACTAAGGATACTAGGGGTAATAAAAATCTGAAGCTGAAACCCTTAATTTTCAATAATGTTTTAATTGTAGAAATCTGAAGTTCAATGCGTATGAAAGATAGGTCCATTTAGAAAACGTATTAAAGTGTAAGTCGTTCATTATATTCTTTTTAATATTTTGAAATCCAATTCCTGTGTGATATCTATATATATATATATATATATATATATATGTATACACACACATATACATACACACACACACACACACACATACATATACAACATCTTCTTTATCCATTTATCTGTTGATGGACATCTAGGCTCTTTCCATAGTATGGCTATTGTGGACATTGCTGTTATAATGGGGTTGCACATGCCCCTTTGGATCACTACCTTTGTATCTTTGGAGTAAATACCCAGTAGTGTAATTGCTGGGTCGTAGGGTAGCTCTATTTTCAACGTTTTGAGGAAACTCCATACTGTTTTCCAGAGTGGCTGCACCAGCCTGCATCCCCACCAACAGTGTAGGAGGATTCCCCTTTCTCCACATCCTCGCCAACATCTGTTATTTCCTAACTTGTTAATTTTAGTCATTAAAAGTGAAGTGGTATCTCATTGTGGTTTTGATTCGTAGTTCCCTGATTCTGAGCGATGTTGAGCACTTTTTCATGTGTCTGTTGGCCATTTGTATGTCTTCTTTGGAGAAATGTCTTTTCATGTCTTTTGCCCCCTTCTTGATTGGATTATTTGTTCTTTGGGTGTTGAGTTTGGTACTTTTTTACAGATTTTAGACACTAGCCCTTTATCTGATATGTCATTTACACATATCTTCTCCCATTCTGTCAGTTTCTTTTGGTGTTGTTGACTGCTTCCTTTGTTGTGCAAAAGCTTTTGATCTTGATGAAGTCCCAATAGTTCATTTTTGCCCTTGCTTCCCTTATTTTTGGTGATATTTCTAGGAATAAGTTGCTGCGGCTGAGGTAGAAGAGGTTGCTGCCTGTATTCTCCTCAAGGATTTTGATGGATTCCTGTCTTATACTTAGGTCTTGCATCCATTTTGAGGCTATTTTTATGTATGGTTTCATTCTTCTGCATGTGGCTGTCCAATTTTCCTAACACCATTTGTTGAGGAGACTGTCTTTTTTCCATTGGACATTCTTTCTTGCTTTGTCAAAGATTAGTTGACCACAGAGTTGAAGGTCCATTTCTGGGCTCTCTATTCTTTTCCATTGATCTATGTGTCTGTTTTTGTGCCAGTATCATACTGTCTTGATGATTACAGCTTTATGATTGAGCTAGAAGCCCAAAATTGTGATGCCACCAGCTTTGGTTTTCGTTTTCAACATTCCTCTGGCTTTTTGGAGTCTTTTCTGGTTCCATACAAGTTTTAGGATTATTTGTTCTATTTCTTTAAAAAAAAGTTGATGGTGTTTTGATAGGGATTGCACTGAATGTGTAGATTGCTCTAGGTAGCATAGACATTTTCACAATATTTGTTTTTGCAATCCATGAGCATGGAATGTTTTTCCATTTCTTTGTGTCTTCAATTTCTTTCATGAGTATTCTATAGTTTTCTGAGCACAGATTTTTTTGCCTCTTTGGTTAGATATATTCCTAGGTATCTTACGGTTTGGGGTGCAATTGTAAATGGTATTGACTCCTTAATTTCTCTTCTGTCTTGTTGTTGGTGTATAGAAATGTAACTAATTTCTGTGCACTGATTTTATATCCTGCCACTTTACTGAATTCCTGTATGAATTCAACAGTTTTGGGGTGGAGTCTTTTGAGTTTCATATCATCTACACATAAAGTATCATATCATCTACAAAGAGTGAGTGTTTGACTTTTTCTTTGCTTATGTGGATGCCTTTTATTTCTTTTTGTTGTCCGATTGCTAAGGTTAGGACTTCTAGTACTATGTTGAATCGCAAAGGTGATAGTGGACATCCCTGCCGTGTTCGTGACCTCAGGGAAAAGCTCTCAGTTTTTCCCCATTGAGAATAATATTCGCTGTGGGTTTTTCATAGATGGCTTTTATGATATTGAGGTATGTGCCCTCTATCCCTACACTGTTAAGAATTTTAATCAAGAAAGGACGCTGTACTTTGTCAAATGCTTTTTCTGCATCTATTGAGAGTATCATATGGCTGTTGTTCTCTCTTTTATTAATGTGTTGCATAGATAGATATTATTTTAGACTGATGATATGTCCTTTAATTCAAAGGACATATTGATGATAAAAGTTTTTTCCTCCTGTTAGCTATCTTTTTATTATTATTATTTAGAGAAATATTTCAGTCGCATACTCTTCAATAGATGTATGACCACAAAATTAGCTTCTGGAGTATTAATGTGGTGCTAAGTTTAACTTTGTTTGCACCTTCATTACTTTAATGATGCCACAAATATTTATTTGAGGGACTTCTGTAGGTGAAAAACATCAATGTGTAAAATAGACATAGCACTTGCCCTCCGAGAGACTTCATTCTAATGAAGAGCAAAGTAGCTGATACACAAAACTGCATTCATTTTTCTACCAGATAGTTCCATCCCAAATGAAATCTAAATCATAACTTCTATAGAGTGCTTTGATTCACTATTCTTCAAAGTCTTTCTACCACTCTGAGCCATGACCTTTATTTTATTTATTTATTGATCTAAGATTTATTATTTTTTCTCATTTATTGCTAACTATAATTTAAAATTCAAAAAGTTAAAAACTTGGGCGCCTGGCTGGCTCAGTGGGTTAAAGCGTCTGCCTTCGGCTCAGTTCATGTTCTCAGGGTCCTGGGATCGAGGCCCGCATCGGGCTCTCTGCTCGGCAGGGAGCCTGCTTCCTCCTCTCTCTCTGCTGCCTCTCTGCCTAGTTGTGATCTCTCTCTCTCTCTCTGTGTCAAATAAATAAAATCTTAAAAAAAATAAGTTAAAAACTTAATTCAGCCTAATCCTAGAACTTTGTATAAATGAACTTGGAAACAAATTTCAAAAGATATCTCTTGGTTTCAGCAGTTTCTTTAAGTATGCACCCAGACATGCTTACCCTGGCCTCTCTTATGCATGCATATAATGTTCCAGATAGCTAAGGATCTGGGGAAACTTTAGCCCTTCTGTAGCTCTTTTCCGAAGATGACATTGGTTTTCTGTTCACCCCAAACTAACAAATTAGCTCTCACAAAGCTACAAATTCTCCATGTCGTTTCCTACCTCATTTAACATTTCTGACAAAGCCGTACATTTTGGCTCTTCCTTCCCTCAGCTTCATCCATGTCTACTCCCTCTCAAAGCAAAGCTGCTGATTTTCATAGCCAACCTCATCTATCCAAATGTTGTTTTCAGCATAGCTTTGGTGAGGAAGAGGGTATGGAGGGTGTCAGGGGAACAGCATATTCTATAAAACAACTGTTCCAAGTTCACAAAATTCAATGTCATGAAAATAAAAAGTTGAAAAACTTCACCTGTAATTACATTATGTCACACAACAACCACTTCTATTTCCAAAATTTTCATCATCCAAAACAGAAACCCCACACTTACAAAGCAATAACTACTGATTCTCTCCTCTCCCAAGCCCTTGGTAACTTCTAGTCTACTTTTCATTTTACTAATTTGCCTATACTAAATAACTAAGTGACATCATATAGTATTTGTACTTTTGTATCCAGATTATTCACTTAGCATGATATTTTCAATGCCATGTATTAGAATGCCCTCCTTTTATGGCTGAAGAGTATTGCATTATTATTACATCATATTTTGTTGTTCCATTTATCTATTAAAGGACACATGGACTATTTTCACTTTTTTGGTTACTGTAGATAATGCTCCAATAAACATCAGCATAGAGTTAAGTGTTTGTATCTGTTTTCAGTGTATTGGGGTATATATCTGGGAGTGGGGTTGCTGCATCATAAGGTAAATATATAAATAAGTAAACAAAAATATTCATAGGGGAAGAAAGGAAAAAAACAAAACAAGATGAAACCAGAGAGGGAGACAAACCGTAAGAGACTCTTAATCTCAGGAAACAAACTGAGGGTTGCTGGAGCAGAAGGGGATGAGGGGATGAGGTGGCTGGGAGATGGACATTGGGGAGGGTATGTGCTATCGTGAGTGCTGTGAATTGTGTAAGACTGATGAATCACAGATCTGTACCCCCCCAAAATAATATATTATATGTTAATAAAATAAATAACAATAAAAACATATGTAGTGTCTTCCAGAGGTCTGCCGTGTTGTCATTTTCCCTCTTTTCAAGGATTACAAATTTGAAAATAACTTGCTTAAATCAGAGCTATTGCTTTCTATTCACTCTTACAAAATTTTATTACCACTTTTGGTTCTATAATCACTCATTATTTTTGATCATGTCACAGTTCATTGGTGATGTATTTATCTTATATATGGGAAATCATATTTTATATTCAAATGACATGGTATGAAAATGTGCTGGGTTGAAGCTTATTATCTTTTTGCCCATGAATAATTTCTACATTTATGTGAGCTTCATTTTCTCTAATATGTATTTTGCCCTCATTTTTTTTTTTACAAGTTGAGACAATATGACCAATAATTTTTTAAGAGGGTAATCTTGTAGGTTTATTGAAAATAACCTTAGTTGGGGCACCTGGGTGGCTCAGTGGGTTAAACCTCTGCCTTCAGCTCAGGTCACAATCTCAGAGTCCTGAGATGGAGCCCTGCATCATGGGGCTCTCTGCTCAGCAGGGAGCCTGCTTCCCCTTCTCCCTCTGCCTGCCTGTCTGCCTACTTGTGATTTCTCTCTCCGTCAAATAAATAAATAAATAAAATCTTTTTTTAAAAAAGAAAATAACCTTAGCTTACTCTATTCTTTATATTTTATTTACAAAAGTATGAAACTAAAAACTAAAAAATAAAAAATTTAATAATGATAAAATACACATTGAGATTCTCTGCTGTGATAAGTATTAAATGGATTCTATCGAAGTCATTCCATACTTTGATATTATTTGAATTATTTAATAAATATAAAATCTCAACAGGTCTCTGCTATGTTTATGCATCCAAAGCGAAGTAAAGAGCATTGCAAGAACTGTCTGCTAATTTAGTTGTGTAAGTTTTACATGTTGTATCTATCGTATATTTTAAACCTGAAAAATATAAACTATTTCAAATTTATTATTTAATTTTAACTAAAGTTCTTATAACTAATCAGTTAATATTTCTATAAACATTACAGAGTGTTTACTACTAAATAAATATCTTGTTTCTTTCATATTGTCTTCTCATTACACAAGCTTATATTAAATATCTACCATGTACAAAAGAAAGGGCAAGGTGTTGAGAGAAAAAGAAAGTTTTTAAAAGAAAGATGTCAGCACAACCATTAAATATATTATATACAGAACCGAAATATTTTTTAAAACCTTCTAGTATCATAGACCAGAGAATGATAAATACTAGCTCTGCAAAAAAGAATTTATGTTTATCAAAGCAGACAATTTTGGTTTTGAAGTACACATTTAAATACTGATGGAATAATCAAGATATTCATCAAATAAAATGTTGTAACTATTTTTCTCATTTTTTCCATGAAAGCTTCCTATAAATATTATCTAGTAAATGATAGATTTTTTTTGAATTAAATAGTTTTGTGAGAAATGTTTAAAATAACTAAAATCAAGCATTCAGATATTTTTAAAAATAAATAGTTTAAGGTTAAGTGTCTTTATGTCAAAAGAGACTATATTTACAGACATAGAGATACTCACTTCCTAGTTTTTAGCCAGAATTTTCATGGTAGGTCAATGAATCATCAACTTCTCTAAATAAACTTGTAGATGAGCTTCAAAATTACAACTCCTTTAGAAATATTATACTATAATATGCAGATGAATTTATTCTATTTTTAAAAATAATTCATATGAATTATAATCATAATGCTATATCTGATTCATATTTAATGCAAGTTCATGAATGAATAAAAAACTGTTTCTAGTAACTTTGAACTGACAGGAAAATAATGAAAGTTTGGAAGCAGTAGTAGTTGGAAATGCCTCCAGTGAGTAAAGATCCAACTTCTAAAATATTCAGTCCTTATATGTTTACTGCTAATTACAACCAAAAATTATGCAGAAATACGGTGACCTTCTAGGATGGCATTCAGAAATATAATAAATTTAACCAGAAATCAATTTATAAAATAATGTGCCATCTTGAAACTTCATTTTATTAATCTTATATCATAATTCAAATGTGATTTAAAGCGAATTATATTTGTACCACATATGATTTGCATTTTTTACTGTTGTCATACTATGATTGATTAACTCTGCTGGAAGATATTAACAGCCTGGTCTGTTGAATTTTCACTTTTCAGCTCTGCTGCACTTCACACTTCTAAGCTTGTTATTATATTGCTTCAAAATGTATTTGCCTTTGAAGTCTAAAATATCCAACTGCCAGAAAGTAAAGGCATTTGGTAATTAATTTAATAGCAAATCGGACATCTGCCAAGTCAATGGACAGAAATAATAGGATATGCATTTTCTAATACCTGTTATACTTAAAGTACAGGCTGATAAAACTTACTTGAAAAATGTGTATTTGATAATTTTTAAAGCATGTAATCAATGTATCATATTATCAATAATTGGTAAAAGACTTTTTTACTTTTTTTCTTTTTTTAAATTTATTTTGATTGAAAATGTCAGTGCCAACAACATTGGCACTCAACATTTCAAATTCACATATCTTGTTACCTGTAGTAGATAGATAAATACTCCAAACTCATGATGATGGAGAGCAAAATTTATCCCAAAGTCAGTTTCTAGAACAAACAGCTAAACCTACAGAAATAAGTGTTGTGAATCACTTTCTGGCATATTTATGATCCTAGAATTCAGATAAAAAAAGGAAGTTATGATAAATACATGGGTACTTTTATGCATTAATCATATAAGTTATAGTCTCTCAATTTAGAAGAGTCAAGCATTTTACAATATAAAACCTTAAGCCTTGCAAAATAATGCTCACTTATGATATATGAAATCCCACTTATGGTAAATAGCATTTAATAACAAAGTTATTAGCATATAAGACCTTTCTAATTTCCATTAGACATACTTAAAACCACTTACACTAAAATAGTCCTAATATCAGTTATTTGGTTAATGTTAAAATATAGCTGATAAAAATACTTATAATCTTTTGTGTAGATAGGTTGAATGTAAGGCTGATGAGAAAACCACAGGTGTCTTTTTTCAGTACTTGGCAGGTGAGGAATGAGACAACAATGAATTATGGAGAATGTACATTTATACAAATCATTATCTTCTCAGTTTTAGTGAATGTATCTGATAAATGAACAAATACGATAGTGTATAATACTAAAACATCACATTCTAACCAAACAGCCATCATATTTAATCATCCTATCCACAAACATTTAGTATAATAGTTCTAAGATTGAAATTATTACTGGTCATTGATGACATTAATGCTAAAAATTCGTTTTAAAGAAAAATAATTTGTTTAGTTACATTTGCACCATATTGCAATTGCACCATTTACAACTGTGCCCCCCCCCAAAAATATTTAGGAATAAATTTAACCAAGGAGGTGAAAGACCTACACTCTGAAAGCTATAAGACATTGAATAAAGAAATTTAAGATGATACAAACAAAAAGATACACCATGCTCATGAATTTGAAAAAATGTTATTGTTAAAATTTCCATACTACCTAAAGTAATGTATAGTTTCAGTGCAATCCCTATCAAAGTACCAGTAACATTTTTCACAGAAATAGAACAAATAATCCTAAAATTTGTATGGAATCCCAAAAGATCTTGGATAGCCAAAGCAATATTGAGAAAGAAGAACAAAGGTGGAAGTATCACAATCCTAGATATTTCAAGATATACTACACAGCTGCAGTAATGAAAAGAGTGTGGTATTGGTACAAAACAATCAGGTCAACAGAAGAGAATACAGAGTTCAGAAATAAACCTACACTTATATGGTTAATTAATCTACAGCAAAGGAGGCAAGAATATACAATGGGGAAAAGACAGTTTCTTCGATAAATGGTGTTGGGAAAACTGGCCAGCTAAATGCAAAAGAATGAAACTGGACCACCTTCTTACACCATACACAAAAATGAATTCAAAGTGAACTTAAGACCTAAATTTGACACTTGACACCATAAAAATCCTGGGAGAAAGCAGAGGCAGAAATTTTTCTGACATTGGCCAGAGGAACGTTTTTTCTGGATATGTCTCCTCAGGCAAGGGAATCAAAAGCAAAAAAATATTGATACTACACCAAAATAAAAAGCTTTTTTTTTCCACATAGCAAAATAAACCATCAACAAAATAAAAAACAACCTGATGAATGGGAGAAGATATTTGCAAAGGATATATCCTATAAAGAGTTAATATCCAAACTATATGAAGAACTTACACAACTTGACACCAAAAATAAAATAAAATAACAAAAACACAAGGATTGAAAAATGTGCAGAGGATGTGAATAGACTTTTTTCCAAAGAAGACATACAGATGACCAATAAAAACATGAAAATATGCCCAGCAACACTAATCAACAGGGAAATGCAAACAAAAACCACAATGAGATATCACCTCATACTATTCAGAATGACTAGAATTAAAAAGAAAGAAATAACAAATATTGGTGAAGATGTGGAGAAAAGGGAGCCCTTGTGCACTATTGGTGGGAATGTAAATTGGTGCAACCACTGTGGAAAACAGTATGGAGGTTCCTCAACAAATTAAACAGAGAAATATCATATGATCTAGTAATTCTACTACTTGGTATTTACCCAAAGAAAACCAAAACACTAACTCAAAGAGATATAAATACTCCTCTCTTTATTGCAGCATTATTTCTAGTAGCCAACATATGGAAGCAACCAAAGAGTATACCACCTATAGGTGAATGGATAAAGGAGATATTATATATAATGATGGAAAATTACTCAGCCAGAAAAAAAGAATGAGATCTTGATATTTACAACAACATGGATGGACCTAGAGGGTATTATACTAGGTGAAATGGGTCAGATAGAAAAAGACAAATTCCACGTCATATCACCTATTTTGGAATCCGGAAAACAAAATAAATGAACAAACAAAGAGAAAAAGAAGCAAAGAGTGGGTTTGGCAACATATCTGTTAACACTTTTTTTATTCATTAATATTGGGTTAATTATTTCATTGAGCAGAAGTAGAAAATATATGTTCTACAGACACATTCGCAGGCACTTATATTTCTAATATCTATCCCTTTTTACATGTATTATAAACCATGAGTTCATACTGATAGTTCTGCATCCACACTAAACTCCATGGGGTTCATTCTAGTGTTTACTCTTTCCTTATTTGTAATTTATTTTTCCAACAGTGAGACATCTGGCTCTGATTTATCCATAGTATATTTTCCTATTTTTTCAATTCCAGTAAATACAAAACGTAGTTCTAAAACTTTAATATGTTTTTGAAAACAAATTAACTAGAATAAAATACTGAAGTACAATTAATTTCATCTTTAGCTTTACAGAATATAATGAAAATATTTTTCAACAGTTACTTAGGTTTTTATCTTTCCTATTCCCTTCAATCTTTATTTTATTCATTTTTTAAAGATTTTAATTATTTATTTGAGAGAGAGAGAGGACACATATGCATAAGCGAGAGGGGAGCAACAGGGAGGGACAGAGGAGAGGGAGAGGTAGGCTCTCCACTGAGCAGGGAGCCCAATGCAGGGCTCCATCCCAGGACCCTGGATCATGACCTGAGCTGAAGGCAGATGCTTAACTGACCGAGCCACCCAGGCGCCCCCATTTTTTTCATTTAAATTCAATTAACCAACAACATATAGTACACCATTACTTTCAGATGTAGAGTTCAATAATTCGTCAGTTGCATATAACACCCAGTGCTCATTACAACAAGTGCCCTCCCTTAATGCCCATCACCCAGTTACCCCATCCCCCACCCACCTCCCCTCTAGCAACCCTCTGTTTGTTTCCTATAGTTAAGAGTATCTCATGACTTGTCTTCCTCTCTGATTACTTCCCATTCAGTTTTCCCTACCTTCCCCTATGATCCTCTGTGCTGTTTCTTATATTCTATATGTGCATGAAACCATATGATAATTGTCTTGCTCTGAATGACTTATTTCACTCAGCATAATACCCTCCAGTTTCATCCAGGTCAATGTAAATGGTCAGTATTCATCCCTTCTGTTTACGGAGTAATATTCCATTGTGTGTGTGTGTGTGTGTGTGTGTGTGTGTGTGTGTGTGTGTGTGTCCGTGTATCACACCTTTATCCAATCGTCTGTCAATGGACATTTCAGCTTTTTCCATAGTTTGGGTATTGTGAACACTGCTGCTATAAACTTTGGGGTACAGGTGCCCCTTTGGATTATTTCACTTGTATCATTGGGGTAGATTCCTAGTAATGTAGTTGCTGGGTTGCAGGATAACTCTATTTTCAGTTTCTCGAGGAACACAAGGCCACGCTGTTTTTCAGAGTGACTGTACCAGTTTGCATTCCCACTAACAGTTTAAGAGTGTTCCCCTTTCTGTGCATCTTTGCCAACATTTGCTTCCTGACTTGTTAATTTTAGTCATTCAGTTAATACTGCTTGTAAAATAAAATGTGTTGACAGTTTGGATTACAACTTGCAAAGTAGAATATTTGGTCTTTTTGTACAAGTAGAATTTTTAGATGAATTTTTTGGATGTTCATGGGATTGTAACATTGATTTTCTCTCATTTTAATTATGAAAACATTCTAGTATATAAAATAATTGAAGAAAATAATTCTATACCTTCACAGACTGTAGAGCTAACATTGAACCTTATTTACAGACTCTCTCTCTCTCTCTCCCCTTCTCTTTTTCTCTTTTATTTATATTAGATCGCTCGTAATTCAGGTATAGATTCCATGATAGTTCATTCCAAAATTCTGTATTTATACTCTGAATTTTCCCAGAAATTATTTTATAAATATTTTTGATACATGGTACAATTGAAATTCACTCATTGTATTTGTTTATTAATGTCTTCTTAGTCACTTTGTGACTCTGAAGTTGCTCCAACTTTATTTCATGACACCAACTTCTTATGAATTAATGACAATTGTCTTATAGATCCTTCTGCTCCTGTATTTAATCTCTTCTTCTTAATTCTGTTTATTTCCTATAATCTAGAGGTAATATTTAGAGGATGTATTATATATAGATAAAACATTTTAGTAAATGTACTTCATAGTGTTACATCAGAAACACTATAATTAATTGCTTTTTCATTTCAACATCATGTATTTTGTGACAAGGCAGTTCTTGTTTTACAGTTTAATTGAGATATAACTGCTAAGGGAGTGGATATTAAAAGTTCTCATCACAAGAAAAAATTTATAATTATGTGACAATGCAGTTTTAATATCACTTTTCACCAGTGTCTTATCTTTGGCTGAAGAAATGTAATAAAAATGGCCCTTCCCCTTTTTTTGCATTCAATAATTCTGTAACATTTTCATCACAAATAAAGGGCTAACAAAATATTAAATTCTTGCAGTCCCTAACTTATTCTAGCCTTCATCATATGTGTTCCATGAACTTTAACATTTTTACAACTCAAATTCCTTTACCAATATCTGAAACTGAATATATAGGCAATAATTTTATAAACAAGCTATGTTCATGGTATTGATGTTTGATTCTAGTTAGAAATAAAGATAAACTATAATAATTCACAACTGTTAGTCAATAATATGCAAAATAAGCAATGGCAGATAATCACACTGGAATAACCATGAAATACAGCCTTTTAAATTCTGACTGAACCCAAACCGTAGACTAAAGCTGATATTTGATTTATCCCTAACACATGAATGCATACACAAAATGCAAAAATGAATAGTTCTTTACAAAAGAATGAAACCTGAAATAAAAATCCCTTCCTCTCCTGATTCCAATTACAGTTTCTACTCCATAAGTCTTTATTTGTCAAGTATTATCAAAATAATAATGTAAAATGACTATCTCATAATGCTGTATTTTTATATGGGAATCATTCACTTTTATCTGTGCATTTATAGGTAAGTTTATTTAGGGAGGGCTCATCTGGGCTTGGTTTCAAGTGAGAGATTTCAAGTCTGCTCCATTTGTCCCCCATCCTCTGTATAGGAGGCTAGTGGAGACATCTTACCATGACAGTGTAAGAACTGCAGAAAGGTAAGTCCAAATCCGCAAGCCCATTTTAAGCCTCTATTTACTCATAGTCTACCAGCGTCTGTTGAATCAGAAATAAACCACATGGCCTAGCCCAAAGACAAAGGGTAGAAAAATAACCTCTGCCTCTAATGGGAGATAATGCAGGGTTACATGAAAGGATATTGATACAAAAAAGAAAATCGTTTGGTACAATTACTCAATTTACTATACATCCTATGCTGCTTCTATTATGGACTCATCAGATGTAATACGTATTTTTTAAGCTTTCTATAAACTTTCATGCTTTGCCCATTTAATTTCACATGCTAATTATTTTCCTTTAGTTTGCACTCTTTTCCTCTTTGTCTATTTATATCTGTCTTTTAGTCTATGAAAACTTAACATACAGTGTATATTCTCAGTGAGTTCTTTTTCAAAGCATCCCACCTGCACCCCATATCAGGTATAGTTATTCTTTCTCCAGCATATAATCAACATTCATTATACCTCATTTTAGCCCTGCATTTCATTCTGCTTGTTACTAATCTTTCACATGAAAGACAATCCCTAATTTTGTTAGATAAATTAAAGAATAAGAAACAGCAAAAAAATCAAAGCCTATAATCTCAAAAAAAGTGACTTAAATCTCAAATTATTCTTTATAGAAAATTTTCAATAATATGATTTTAAATTTAAAATACTAATATACATATCATGGTGTGAATGTACTTTTCAGAAATATATCTATTACAGAAAATATGAGATGCATGGAAGTCTATTTATTAAAGTTCCCAGCTAAGACTATTGAAATGTCCTAATTTTTTCAGAAAACAAGGAACTCTATTTTTTTCTCAACAAGATTTTTTTTCTGTAAATGCTTATCATCCTTTTTTTTTTTTGCAGGATTTCAGTTTTCAGGTATCTGTCATAGGTTATACAGAAAGAACCAAGTCTTAATCTGCTCTAATTTCTCTTTTATTACCCTAATACAGTTTTTGTATATGGCATAATTATATGTCCTATTATCTTAGTATTTGATAGTGTTGTATGTCTTGGTTCTCTTATTAGACCGTTAACTTTCAAATTCTGTCTTCTCCTATCCTCAGCTTCCTGAGAACATTTGCAAAACACAAAACAGAATATGTGCTAAATTATGCTAGTTGACCAACTAATTAAAACCAAAAATACCAGTCCTTTTTATGTTTTTAGTCTTACAAACTTTAAGACTAAAATATTAATAGCAGATTTAATTATCTTGCTTTATCCTGAGACCATGAGAATCAATTGGCAGTCTTATTAACACCTTTATAAAGAGACTACTTTTAATAAAATGATCATTATACTCTAATTATCATATTTACTTTGATGAAGTGTATAAACTTAGTTTCTGCTCTCAAATCTAAGTGACTACCATAACACTTTCAAATAGCATTTTTTAATATAGAAAGCTAAGAGACCATATGTAAAATAATCCCTCCTTATAAATTATGCTTGTTTTATGTATGGATATGTTATAACTATGTGATTTTAATAAATTTCTAATATACATTTCTAGTATATATTAGAAATTTTCATATGTATTTGAATATATTATATATACAATTCTAGTATGTCCTAGATCTGTGATTCTAACATGCATCCCACATATAACATATATGATTCTAATTTTTAATGAAAGCCTTGAAGGCTTAACTTCTCTATTCCATTTCTTCTTTCCATGTGGGGCATCCCACACACCACGTTTCTTCTATCTACCCCTGCACAAACCCATTAAGTTTCTACTTTCATGGACTAGAAGAACAAAGTCTTTAAATTAATTAAGTGGAGGATTTATGTTCTGAGAACTTGGTGTGGAGGGCAAATATAACAGCTTTGCCATGAAATTGGTAATGTCCATAGCAATACATAGGCTTTCTTTAAAAGATCTATCTCTCAATGAGTAGGATCATCCTCCCTTGCCTTTCCACAGCAACCCATGCCCACATCTAGATGGTGGACTTCATTAGAATGACAAACCAGTTGCCTGAATGTGAGGGGCTCCATTCAGTGGCCACATTGTACTGCACTGAGAAGTCAGAGCAGTAGGAAGTTGTCAATGCCTGTGTAGTTTAGATTTGGGTAAGGAAGAGAGATTGATCCTCTCTGAGACAGACTGAGTGCCTGGCTTACTGGAAAATACAAGGTGTGATGCCAATTGCAAGAGGAAGTTCCTAAATTCATGTTAATAATGCCTGTAAGGACTTTAGTGATTTATTAGAAAAAAATATAGTGCTGTACAAACTTAGAAAGTATGTTTGTTATAAAGTTCTTAATCAGTTAATTTGTTTCAGTTCCTAAATATTCATCTTAGATTTTAACAAAGGGAGAATTCCAGAATAGAGCCTTCTTAGTGTTTGATCTGGTCTCCTACACCAAAAAGATTTTAGGCCCATGATCTTCCATAATCTTATGTCTATCAGTAAGAACATGTTTCAAGGCTGACTTTAGGAAAACAAATGGAAACATTTGTGCATGAAGTTGCACTGTGTACTTTAAAGTAAAAACAATAATCCCTAATTTTACTGAGTTATATCAAGTTTCTATAATTATGAGTTATAATATTTACCTTTCCCTTTTATTGACATTTTAGTTAGGCAACCTCAAGCTCCCAGAAATATTTTTTAAAAAATTGACAGATATCAATTAATTACAGATATCAGTTAACTTTCTTACAGGACTAGCTATTAAATAAATTTGAATTACAAACTAATTTGTTTTTCCCCTTTAATAAAATAATTTAATTTTTAAAGATTTTATTTATTTGAGAGAGAGAGAGAGCACAAGTGGGGTGAAGGGGCAGAGGGACAGGGAGAAGCAGACTCCCTGCTGAGCAGGGAACCCAACAGGGGCTCAATCCCAGGACCCTGAGATCACAACTTGAGCTGAAGACAGCCGCTTAACTGACTGAGCCACCCAGGGATCCCAAAATGATTTATTTTTACAGCAATTCCTTCCTGGTTGCAAATTTGTCATACACTTAATTGCTGCATGTAGGAATTTAGAATTAAATTTGTCTAACCACTTTTGGAAACCATTTTGCAGTTAAACGTACAGCTATTGTATGACATAGGCATTTCACTCCTAGGCAATTATTCAATACAAATCAATACATATGCCCATATAAAAACTTGCACAGAATCATCATAGAAGCTTTATATGTAAGTCAAAAACTGGAAACAACCCAAATGTTCATCAACAGGTGGATGGATTAACCAATTCTGGTATATCTGCACAGAATATTCACCAATTAAAATGCTGATTTACATGATAAGTGAATGAATCTCCAAATAACTTTGCTAGTGAAAGAAGCAAAACACAATAGAAAAGGAGGACATATTGTATGATTCAATCTTTGAATGCCTAGAAAACGCAAGTGACATGGAGCACTGGGTGTGGTGCATAAACAATGAATCTTGAAACACTGAAAAAATAAAATAAAAAAAAAGAAAACATAAGCTAATCCGAATATAGCTATAGAATACAGATCAATGCAAGGCTAAGAAGAGGAAGATGGAGGAGTTACAAAGGAATATCAGGAATTTTTTTATTAATGAATACGTTTACTATCTTGATTGTGGTGATGTTTTCACACATTTAGAGCCATATCAAAACATTCTGAACTATACTCTTTAAATACGTGTAGTTTGAAATGACAGATAGGTATGTCAATTACGCCTGAATAAGACTGTTGAAAAATAAATGAAAATTAACTAGCTATAAGTCACGGAATCATTTCTCCCATTTCTCACATGTAATATGAAGAAGCATTTAATTGTAATTTGTGTGTGTGTGTGTGCACACACTGAGCACATTTTGGATACATACAGAGAAAAGTAATGTCGTCCCTTTTCTGGATTAACTTTGTGTCTGGGACAGAGAGCAAAGAGAAGAGAAAAAAATGAAACAGTGGTTAAGATATTTCAGGATAATTAAACTAATGAGGAGAATGATAGTAAACAAAACAATCTTGATTACCTTGGCACGCAAGTGATACGTGAGAGTTATGTGCAATGTTACTGATAACTGGATCCCAGCTTCCTTTGCTTATGTATTACTGCACAGAATATCTGCACTCATACGCTCCCCATCAATGCTATTAATACAAAGTGTGTTGTAATTACAATACAATATCTACCACCAGGAGCTGCTGAGAGGCTAATTAAGTAATTTCTACAAATTATTTTCAGATGTTTCAAGGAAAGTAGTTTATGAATGTCAATTATTGTTTTGAGGTATCTGCTGCTAATTATTATCTGGAAAAATGAATACTCCCATCTTTGTTTAATGTGTTGATTATTATCCTTGTTTGTATGATGTTTTGACAATTTTCCCTATTTTCTTTCCCAGAGAATAAATACAATTTTGTTCAAATTAATTGTAAACATAGAATTTTTCAAACAAATAAATGGAAAATTGCATAAATAGAAAGTAATAAAAAGGGCACCTGGGTGGCTCAGTGGGTTAAAGCCTCTGCTTTCAGCTCAGGTCATGATCTCAGGGTCCTGGGATCGAGGCCCGCATCGGGCTCCCTGCTCAGCGGGGAGCCTGCTTCCCCCCCCCTGCCTGCCTCTCTGTCTCCTTGTGATCTCTCTCCCTCTGTGAAATAAATAAATAAAATCTTTAAAAAAAAAAAGAAAGTAATAAAAAGAAATAAAAACAAATCATATATGATTCTATATAATCAGAATAATTATAAAATATCATAACATTTTAATGAAATATTAAGGAAATTTTGAGCAGAACTCTGTATGTCATAGCATTCTCCTGAACATTAACCTTACCAATAGTTTTTCTGGATCCATGTCCTCAGGTAAGGGAAACAAAAAGAAAAATAAACAATTGGGACTACATTAAACTAAAAAACTTCTCCACAGTGAAACAAAATCATCAACAAACTGAAAAGGCAACCTACTGAATGGGAAAAATATGTTTACAAAAGATAAATCCAATAAGGGATTAATATTCAGAAAATGTAAATAACTTACACAACTCAACACCAAAAAAATCTCAAATAACCCAATTAAAAAATGGACAGAAGACCTGAATTTTTTTTCCAAAGAAGACATACAGATGGGGAGCTGACACATGAAAAGATGCTCAACATCACTCATCATTAGGGAAATGTAAATAAAATCCACAATGAAATATCACTTCACATCAGTCAGAATGGCTAGTATCAAAAAGACAAGAAATATCAAGTGTTGGTAAGGATTTGGAGAAAAGGAACCCTTGTGCATTAATGGTGGAAATGTAAGTTGGTGCAGTGACTATAGAAAACAGTATGAAGTTTCCTCAAAAAACTAAAACTAGAAGTACCATATAATCCAGTAGTTCCATTTCAAGGTATTTACCTGAAGAAAATGAAGACACCAATTCAGAATGATACAGACCCCCCTATGTTTATTGTGGTGTTATTTACAATAGCCAAGATGGAGAAACAACGTAAGTATCCATCAATAGAAAAATGGATGATGAAGATGTGATATATCGTGTGTGTGTGTGTGTGTGTGTGTGTGTACACTATGAAATAAAATATTACTTGGCCATAAAAAATAAAACTTTATTATTCACAACAACATGGATGGACCTAGAGTGTATTAGGCTAAGTGAAATAAAGCAGACAGAGAAAGACAAATACCATGTGATTTCACTTCTATCCAGAGTCTAAAAAACAAAGCAATGCATCTTGTAATGTATATAATTATTGAACCACTGTGTTATATACTTGGAACCAATTTAATATTATATGTCAACTATACTTCAATTAAGAATAAAAATATTTACAAATCAAAGCAATTTTAGTTACAGACTTAAGAGGTTATTTTTTATGAAAATATATCCATGATGCAATAAATAGACAAAGAATAAATATATGTAGATATGCATAGCTAGATATATAGATAATCCAAAACTTCCTGGATATGGCATTTGTTTTATGAGAGGTCATTTACTCTAACAGGGGGACATTTTTAAAAATTTTACAAAACAAAGATGACAGTACGTACCATATGAGGTGGTTAGATATCTTTTTATTATAGTAGGGTACTTTATCAAATCATCATAGTACTTTAATGAAATGGGAAAATAAAAATGACTATGATGATTAAGTCAGGCCAATTCTCAGAAAAGCCTCAAAGTCTGAATAATTCTAAAATAACAATTACCTTTTTTTCATTTAGAAAATAGTAGGGGATGTATTCATTAAAATAATTACTAACTTTGGATTTGGGCACATTTAAAGAAAACATCCAAGTATTCAAATATTGAGAAGTGTAATTAATGTAGATATGTATGAGAAAATTATGGGTAGAAAAAAAAATCTAGCATATGTAAGAAGCATATTTCTCCCTAGATGGACAGCGTCATATTATACAATATTTATAAATTTACACTTATATTATTCTACTTTTATTCCTTATATTTGGAACAACTTCAACCTGAATACACTTACATTTATAATGGATTGTTAAACATTTTCTATAAGCTTTAATATAAGAAGCTTAATCAACCATATTATATTTCACATTATATTTTAAATTTATAAACAGGCTAAAATACAAAAAAAAGTCTGTTCATAACATTTTGCATTGAATAATGCATATCTTAGAACATTTTACCTTACATGGACAAATATGAATAAATATCAATTGAAATATTTATTTTTATATATGATATTCAACTAGTTATCAACTCTCAGAAGGTGGCAATCTTTTTTTCTTTTTTCTTTTTTTTTTTTTAAAGATTTTTTATTTATTCATTTGACACAGAGAGAGAGATCACAGGTAGGCAGAGAGGCAGGCAGAGAGAGAGAGGAGGAAGCAGGCTCCCTGCCGAGCAGAGAGCCCGATGCAGGCCTGGATCCCAGGACCCTGAGATCATGACCTGAGCCGAAAGCAGAGGCCTCAACCCACTGAGCCACCCAGGCACCCTTTTTTTTTTCAAGAATACAAAAACTGCAGGAAAATAAACTTTAGAGCACACACATATATAAACATCCAATAATAATTAATAAATCAATACAAGTTTTAATAGATGAAAAATTCAGAGAATTCTCTATAATCATGCAAATCAGCATAACCATAGACTTACTTGGAAAACTTAACCGTGCTATTTTTATAATTATGTAAAGTTAATTAGCACAACTTTCTCATTAAAATTGTTATTTACCAACAACAGACTTTGGATATGCCTAAATTGCTATTGCATTTGCCAAATGAAATTAATAAAATAATACTGAGAAAATAAGAAACATAGTTTTATTCCCCTCTCTGAATTTAATAGTAACTAGCAAGTGACCTTGGCAAATCACTTAACCTCCCTGAACCTCTCAGTTCCCTCCACTGTAAAATGAATGGCTGTGCTAAATGCACATCACATTCACTCCTTTCCCTGAGACTCTTTCCTGAACCTCTGCAAAAAAACTCTGATAAACTATTAAAATTCACATTTCTATTTATTTTGTAATATGTTTATTTCCTAAAATTTGAAACCATATTTGTAGATTTCTGTTATTTTATTAACTGGATTTTCAGGTTTAAAATATTCTAAAATGACATTTCAAGCATGTGTATCTTCCTAGAGATTGAAAAGTTTCTCTCAACTTCACTTTCATCTGACTCACTGTTGCAAATAATTAAATGTCTCAAGGTGTCAAAACTAATTTGTTCACGGTACGATGTGGATTTGGTTGTTCAGGATCCCTGAAAAGGGAAAGGCTAAAAGGGCTGGCAAATGGATTGCACCGTGAAAAATGAGGAAACTATGGTCTTCAATTGCATATATTTAAAACTTTCTTGAGAAAATAAATTACTTTCTGTTGGAACTTTATTATACTGTGTTACAGTTTCGAGGATATACAAGTTAGAACAGTAACATCTTAGGAAAATAATGTGTACTCTTAAAATTTTCTGTTATAATATGGATCATTCAGCTTATGCTGATTAAAGACAAAGTAACAGAGATTGTTTTAATTGTTTGGCCAATCCATTTTCTTAGTATTTGAATCACACAATTGGGATTATATTAAATGCTGGGAGGGAAATAGAATATAGTATACACTCAAAAACATCCCACTTATGAATATACATACCCAAATATGGATAGCAATCCATAACCATTTTTAAAAACTCTACAGCTTTACTTAAAATAGGTCAACTAAGTAAATACCTGAAAACTGGAAACAAATTCTACTTTACCTTTTTACAGTTTTCACATCCTATATCCATGTTTCTAAAATATGTCATTTCACATATATTAATTATTTGAAGTCTAATGTTTATTTCATGTTTCTTAACTATAAATAATAGAAATTATTTAGATACTAAAATACTATATTTATTACTTCAGATTAGTGAATGGATTAGACTTTATTAAAGCAATTTAATTCTAATGTTTTCTTCTGATCGTATGAATATGAACATTCTATTGCTTTTCACTAGTCAAAGTAGAATATCATTACTTTGGTACTTAAAACCAATATACCTACACACAATCTTGTGAAGGCAGATTTTTTAAGGGTATGATTTGCTTTTGACTGACTGGAGTGTAAAAGTTTGTTATGTTATGGTTGGGTTTCAAAATTTAGGTTTCAAAATATGAGATTCTACCACGCCAAGCCACATTAATATTACAATGATGATAATAAATTAAGCTACACAATGAGAACTAGGATCCTAAATATATCCACTTGATGAGTATCTTCAATATGCCAGACACTGAGTTAATCATGTTATAGATATAATTTTTAATCCTCACAAAACCCTTCAGGTTAGGCATTTTTCTTTTTTCATATTTCAGTTCAAAGTAACTAAGTTATCTACCTAAAGTTATACAAGTAATGGTTGAACTAGTATTAGAACTCATGATCTCTTCAACTCCAAACCCTCTTTCCACCTCCCAGATACATATACTAACATGAAATCACTATAAAGCGGTCATGTATTCTGTTTGCTGAGGAGAGGTCTGTTTTTCACCTGTTGTCTTAGAGAAATATGAATAGATCTTCTTTTCATAATTAAAAAATTATTGTCTGGATGATACAGAAAATATAAAATGAGTTGTATTTTAATATCTAATCAACAAGGACTTTGTGAAAATCATTGTGTCAGTATAATCTGTATTCTGGTAAAGTCTAGCTGTCATTTTCTCATTTCATCTGTGCAAGAATGTCAGTCTGTTTTATCAGAAAACATACTACTGAGGGCGCCTGGGTGGCTCAGTGGTTAAAGCCTCTGCCTTGGGCTCAGGTCATGATCTCAGGGTCCTGGGATGGGGCCCACATTGGGCTCTCTGCTCAGCGGGGAGCCTGCTTCCCCCTCTCCCTCTACCTGCCTCTCTGCCTATTTGTTCTCTCTCTTTCTGTCAAATAAATAAATAAATCTTTAAAAAAAGAAAAGAAAACTTATTACTGAAATCATGATTGTTTGTTTTATGTCATTCCATGCATAGTTCTTTAAGTACCAAATTGTTCATAGATTTCTAGGAAAGACTGCAAAATTGCAGGCTGCCTGCTCTTACAATTAGGAATAGGGGTAAAATTCAGCTTTCTGTCTAACAAAGCAGCCCATTTTATAGTTGTTATGGTTGTACATTTATGGGTTTTTTTGTTTTGTTTTGGGGTTTTTTGTTTGTTTGTTTTTGTTTTTGTTTTGTTTTTTTGGTTTGGGTTTTCTGTGTAGATACTATGGGGTCAAAGTTCAGCATGCTGTTGGGATAAGAGCTGTGTTTTAAATTTCTCCTTGCAGTGTCAGTTGAAAAATGGATCTCTCCTCATATAGGGCCACAAGTCTCTGAAAAACATCACTAACCCTCACCCAGTCACAGCAGCTAAGGAGTAATACTGATTAATGACAGAGTCACCTGCTTGGTGCAGGTTATTACATATAAACATCCATTTCTAGGAAGAAGCACTCTGGAGGTCAATTTTCTAGGCCTTTGGTCTTGAACAAAATTTATATCTTCACATTTCTTCTTAAAAATACTCAAGATTCACAATTTGTCTAACTAAAGGATAAAAGCAGAATGTAGGGTATAAAGAATAGAGTGTGAGTCACATAGATATAATTGTTAATCTACGTACCGCCACTTAGTAGCATGTGAACCTAGGTAAATTACTTAAGCCCCTGAGTTCTTACCATTACATAAACATTTTATTTTTTGTTTTATTTTTTTTAAAGATTTTATTTATTTATTTGACACAGAGAGAGAGATTACAAGTAGGCAGAGAGACAGGGAGAGGAGGAAGCAGGCTCCCTGCTGAGCAGAGAGCCCGATGAGGGCCTGGATCCCAGGATGCTGAGATCATGACCTGAGCCGAAAGCAGAGGCTTTAACCCACTGAGCCACCCAGGCGCCCTACATAAACATTTTAATGTGTAATACATAATATTGTTTGAGGAAAATGTGAGATAATGAATACATTTATCTCTGTACCTGAAGAGAGTATTTGCTCAATAAAATGTAGCTACTATAGTATGATTGTTATTTTACATATTTAATGGGTTTTTTGTTTGTTGTTTGTTTGTTTTATTGCAAAAGGTGGGGAAGGGCATAAGGAGAGAGAGAATCTAAGCAGGCTTTGTCAGCACTGAGGTGAATACAGGGGTCAATGCAGGACTCCATGCGGGGCTTGATTTCAGGACACTGGGCATTGAAGAGAAACCATACCCTTTAATTTGCATAGAAACTGGGATTTTTATGGAAAGAACAGAAACCTGCTCTACATTCTTATTCAGGTGTTTTTGGAAACTATCATGTGTGATGTCTTTACAGAGTGAGACATACACCAAGAGAGGAGCCTAAATACCATTTGTGATTTTGTTTGTCTAGTCTCAAACTTTGGACACCAATTCATTGCTTCTATTCTCTGATGAAGAGAGTGATATGGTTGTAATAACTAAGTGTATTAGGATGGCAGCAGTGATACTTTAGGAGGCCATAACCCCCTGTGAAAGCAGTTTGCAAAAAGAGGGAAAAGTCCAGATAAACAACGAAGCAACAAGAAGTGTTTAAGAGGCAATTAGCAACAGCAGTGGCAGAAACCCATGAAGAGCAGAATAATAATAATGTCAATGGAGTAGCATGACACTCTTCTACATTCCTCCGTATTTTCTCAGATTTCTAAAGAAATTAAAATAGAGTAAAGAAATAGACAATATTTCCAATTTATCAACTGAAATATTTGATGTAAAGTTGAAAATTTTCTCCAAATTCATCTGTAGATTAAAGGTAAGCTTAGCTGAAATTCTACCAGGATTTTTTAAAAATATGAGAAAGTGAATCTAAAGTCAGAGGTCCTAGAATATACAAAAATGATTTGGTGAATGGAAATATCTGGAGGACTCATACCTCCTGATTGTAATACTATACAGAGCAAAATAGTGTACTGCCTGCATATGGACTCATATATAAACTATCAAACACAACAGAAAGTCTAGAGATACACTCACTCTTACAAAGTAAATTGGCGTTCTACAAAGATACCAAGGTTTGTATCCATACCAAATGTTCGGCAGTTTTTATAATGTTAAACAAATACCAAATGACCTAATAATCCCACTCTAGGAATTTAAACAAGTGAAATGAAAACCATGTCTACATGACACCTATATCCAAATGTATATATCAGTGTTTTGTCACAGTTGCCCAAAACGGGAAACAACCCAAAGGACCTTCGACTGATAAGTGGAGAAGGAAATGATGGTGCACGCATACTGTCAGATGCCATGCAACAACAAGAATGAGTTGACTCGTCATGGTCATAAGACATGGCTAAATCTCAAAAGCAACAAGAAAAGTGAAAGAAGCCAAACTCAAAAAGCTGCACACACTGGGTAAACCATTCATATGGACACAGAGAAGGCAAAACTACAGGAAAGAAAAGAGATCAGTCACTTCCAGGGTTAGAGATGAGGAAGGCATTTGACTGTAAAAAGCAGCACACAGCAATTTTGAGAGATGACTGGACTGTACTGTACCTTGGGTATGGTAGTATTTTATACAATTCTATGTAATCCTCAACACTCACAGGGCTGTACCCCTCAAGCGAGTGAGTTTTACTGTAATGTAAATTAAAAGATACAGTTTTAAAAGCAAAAAATAAGGCACATTTGTGCCTGTTCTATTTCTTGGTGTATCTTCCTCACACCCTCCTCCAGCTTCTCCTTCCAAGAGCAAGCAAATGTAATATATAAGATTGTAATCTGTGGCGTCCTGCTACGAGAAAAAGATGGCATATGAAAATGGGTACGTGAGAGAGTAAAAGTTTTCACAAAATGATCGGTAGGATTTAGATAAAACAAGACAAATGGGAGACCCATTGCCACCTTTAGGCCTAAAAGAACAATACTCCTCAGAATACTGAGGAGTATTACCAGATTTGGAAAGAAAGTCATATGGTAAGTGCTGCCTAACCAAAGCTGTGGTCTCCAGTGGAGGGGGTGACTGGGTATCATGAGTTCACTCTTCCTCCTGCAGGTGACTGCCATTGGCAAACCTTATCTAGAAATACCAGAGTAAGAGGTCTTACCAGTGTAGTCCATGAAGGTCAGCCTCACCAGGTACCAAGAGAGGTAGAAAATGGGGAAATATATATGGATGGGCAGATGGAGGACATTCAGCATAAACCAGAAAGTATTTGGAGGAAGAGAATCCATCTTATTAAAAAATAGCTAAAATATTTAACATTTACTTATTAATTTTAAGATTTCTATTTTAGCATGTGCATGTGAGAGAAAGAGAGAGAGAGAAGAGAGATGGAGGGGCAGAGGGAGAAGCAGACTTCCCACCGAGCAGGAAGGCTGATGCAAGTCTGGATCCCAGGACCCTGGGATCATGACCTGAGCCGAAGAAAGAACTTTAACCGAGACCCCCAGGTGCCTCAGATATTTAAAATTTAATTATCCCATTATTTGTAACTCCTAAGGAGTTCCTGTATTTCAATAGTATCTATTCACAATAACCTTCATATCACAAGGAAATTATGTGTAAAAATGCATACCACAATATTATTTGAAAATAAAAGTAAAATTTCATAAACAAATACTAAAATGATCAAATTCAATAAATTATTCTATCAATCATCTATCATCTATCTACTTTTAGTAAAAGCTATTACTTGAATAGTAGTTTCATTGTACTGCTATTAAAACAGACCAAACCTTAAGACCTTTTTTTTGGATAAATTTCTATCAAATAATAGATGTAAAGTTTTGCATTTTTTTCTCCCCTTGTGCTACACCTATGTACTTTGAATATTTCATCAATTCCCATAGCTTTGATAGTGATCTGTGTGTGTGATCCATGAATCATCATCACTCGTCTCCATCTGTTCTCATTTTCAGGTCATACTTGCTCTTCCTAGATGACATTTCCACCTTACATCAGGTCCCATCCTTGTCCAAACAGTTCAGTACCAAGCTCATAATATCCTTTTCCCCATCAATAGGTATTTTTTTCCCTTCTTCCTACAAATAGAGATTATTTCTCTAGCTTCTCTTTTCTTTTAACATTCTATAAATAGGGCATGGGGCACTTTTCTGGAGCATCTTTTCAGAAGGACTGCTATGAAGAACAAAGATAATGAATGTGAAATATTCTGTTGACACTAGAGAAGTTAAATATAAATGGTTTGAAAATTTAGATTCCATATTTGTAATGAATAATAAAGATTGTCTTGGGCTAAGGGAACTAGATTTATTTTTCAGACACATTCAGTGTCTTTGGTGTTTATTTTTATGTTATTCATGCTTAAGACACTTCAGAATTTAAATTTCCAACATTTGGTATTTACTTGACAACTTACATATTGTTTATAGTAATTTGCTCACCAAGAGGTAGTGGATATTTTTATACATAAGTCATATTTTTAAAACATATTTAGCCATTTTCTATATTTGTATCTTATTAAATTTGTTTCAAAATTTTAATGAGCATGCTTATTTACAGAATTTTAGCATCTGTATAATATGGTTCAGTAAATATTTATATTAAAACATAAATAATAAATAATATCTAATAAAAATTAAAATAATATCTGAAATAGTATTACAAATTTGATATTTTCATGTTAAATTGGCTTTATTATGTTTCCAGATTATTTATTTTGTAAAAAATTTACATTCTATTTACTTAAGTTAAATTTGATGTCTCTGCCTTGATTCCATGTTCTCTGCAGTCAATGTTTCCTACGTTTGATCTTTAAAAAAAACTTTTTTTGAGGTGGCTTGGTGGCTCAATTGGTTAAGCTCCTGCCTTTGACCCAGGTCATGATCCCAGGGTTCAGGGATCAAACCCCTCATCAGGCTCCCTGCTCAGCAGGGAGCCTGCTTCTCCCTCTCCCTCTGTCTTTCTCCTTCTGTCCTTCTCCCTGCTCATTCTCTCTCTCAAATAAATAAATAAAATCTTAAAAAATAATAAAAACTAAAAAAGCTTTTCATTTGAATTCCCAATGCTTCTAATTTTAATATGACCTTCAAAATTTCATAGTTAGTAGAATATTTTGCTACCTTTGCTAATATCAGCTCCTGTTGAAAATTCTATAAGAATCTGAATAGTTTTAGGATTAAACTTGAAGCTCCTTCCAGTGGTATTTTTAACTAAATATCCTTCCCAGTTTTGTCTGTCCTTTTTCTTTAATCCACAGAAAAAGAAGAAGGAGGAGGAGGTGTTAGAGGAGGAGGAGGAGGAAGGAGGGAAGGAAGGAAGAAAGTAAGGGGAGGAAGAAAGAACGAAGGCAGGAAGGGAGGAAGGAAAAAAAGAAAGAATGGAAGGAAGAAGGGGAGGAAAAAGAAGGAAAAAAGAAAAGAAAGAAAGAGAGGAGAAATTAGTTCACTTGAAGTATACACCAATCACCAAACCCATTATTTCCTGCCCTTAGCTTAGGGTTAGTTTTGTGATTCTGTATATCACTCTTTCTTGGAATATGTACTTCCATACCCTTCTATACCTATGAAAACCCATTATATACTTCAAGAAGAAGTGATACTATGTCCTGTATTAAATTCAATTTTCTTTCTTCTAAAAACAAGGTCATTTTCTACTATTCCCCTCATCGTATATAGCCTGCTATATATACAATTACCACTATAGGATCCCCGGCCCTCACAACCCTGCACTACATTCTGTAAGTTTATTCCAGAATACATAAACCTTTATATAGAACAATTTGTATTAAATATAACCTACAAATCCTTACAAACTCTTGAGACAGACACTGGAAGCAGAGGGAATAGAAGGTATTTTTAAGAGATATTCTTTTCAAAAACAGCCCACTAATCTACTAAATTTTCTTTACAAGGAGAAGTACTATTATCTGGAGGTTTTGTGTTTTTCTTTTGTTAATACATCTGTACACCTTTAATATTCTTCTCTGAAATCCCACGCTACCCAGAAAGGATGCTGAGCTTTTAGCTTATTTTTATTTTTTGTCTGACTTTATAGAGGTTTACATCTTATATCTAATGTTGATATCTATGATTGCTTATAATGCCAGACCATCTTTCAGACACCTTTTCCACAAAGCAGCATTTCTACAGAGATAGGCAATCTTAGATACCTTCCACCCTACCTTGATTTTGCCTCTATACCACCAGTACTAGATGAACAGCTGCTGAAGTGGTTATGTCTATCTGTAATATATTTCTTTTGTACTAGCATTCAAATTATTTCATATCACTTAATTATACCCATGTCTACGTGGAGATGGCCATCACAATAGCTCCGAAACATGCTCTTCGGCCTTCTCACCTTGTCCCTCACTGCTCAGGAGGGAGAATCAGACTCTCTGACCATTGAGTTGGAAAGAAAAAAACATATTTTGAACAACAAAAATACTAAATAAGCAAAAGTCATACATGCAACAAAGAATGTGAAAAATAGAGCAGGGTAATGAATTACAGAGTCCCAGGTCAGGACCTGATACAACTTTTAAATAGTAAGGTAGGAAAGTTTTCATGAGTGAATGGCTTTCAAATAAAAACTTGAAGGAACTAAGGGAGCAAGCATATGGTTATTTGGAGAGAGAGCCATGCATTTTGCTAAATTTTGTTAATTTTGTTTTTCATTAAATACACTTCACTTAAATTTCTTTAATGTTTTTTTACTCCCTTTTCTGGTATCTTTTTAAAGTTACTTGTTTCTGATATGCATAATTGTTTATGGTGTCAATTATACCTTACATATATATAAATAAAGAAATATATAAAATATATGTTCAATAAATATTTTCTTTTCTACATTAATTAATTCATTAGAACTATTGTAAGTTCAGCTATTTTGTGTAGAACTAAATTCCAGAAAGGGAACATTAGAATTATCAAAAGCTACTAAAGCAGCTATAAGATGTGCTCACTTGCTTTCTCTCTCTCTCTCTCTTTCCCATGTGATTCAAACCTTCAGACTTATTCTTTGAAAAGCTAGGGAACAAACTATAATTTAAAAAAATACTTAAGAAGGGTTCCTGGGTGGTGCATTCAGTTGAGTGTCCAACTCTTCGTTTTAGCTCAGATCATAGCCTTGGGTTTTTGGTCTCTGGGGCTCCAGAATTTGCGCAGAGTCCGCTTGGGATTATCTCTCCCTGTGACTCTTCCCCTCAACCTGCACACACATGCACTCTCTCAATCTCTTTCTCTCTATATATACAAAATAAATAAATAAATCTTTAAAAAAATACTGAAGAAAATCAGGCTTCTCCCCCCCTTTTTCAAATATCTTGGACAAATCATGTATGTTTACAACTTTATTTTTAAAATTTATTGGTTTTGCAAAAGAAGACATTGTCTTATTCAGTATTTGGGAAAAAAAGAAAAATCATTTGTTTAAAAAGCAGTTTGCAGAAAAAGATGTTCAGGTCATTTATAATTCTCATTACAAGAATATCTGGCAAATTAAAAATGAAAAAAAATGCAGAGGGCTTGAGTGAAGCATGTTTCGATTGTCTAGGTAACTGCAATGAGATCTGGGTCACTGGAGTAGAATCAGGAGAGGTGAGAGTCAAAAAATGAGGTCAGGAGGTAACAAAAAGGTTGATTTGTGGGCCCTGTAAGTCTCTGTCAGGAATTTGCCTATATTGTGAGAGCAACTGAGAGCTCTGGAGGAGTCTTGAGCATAGAATGACATGATATGACCCATCTTTTGAGAGGATCACTATGACTTTTACTCAAGAACAGAATACATGGAGGAAGAGTTTGAGATTATTACAATTACACAGGCAAAGGAAGTGGTGTCTTCATCCAGGGGGTTAGCAGTTTACTACTGAGACACAGATTCTGAATGAGCTCTAAGAACAGGGATAACAGAATTGAATGATTTTATCAGGGACATGAGAGAAAAAGAGGAGGCAGAGGTGACTCCAAGGATTTTTCTTGAAAAACTGGAAGGATGCGGCTGTCATAAAATACTGAAATGAAATACAAATAGTGTGGAAAATAATGGTATACAGCATTCATTAATAATGACATTAGTGTCTACTTCAGTAATATCAAAGAGACAATCATCTTCCTCATGCTAAATGAGTTTATAAAAGCTAATAAACCTTTGATACAAAAATTAATAAAGATAGAAAAATGTTAAAAATAAAGATTTCATTTGTAAAACTGAAGCTATTTTCCTCTACATAAATCTCTAGTTTTATGCAGGCATTTTACCCACACTAATAAATTAACTAATTAATTTATCATTCATTTCTTAACCACTAATAATGAGTACCTACTATAGGCTAATATTCTATGATCTAGTAGCAAAAATGCCTATTTAAATTCTAGTGAGGATAGGAGGTTAATTAGATTGAAGTGGATACTTATACAGTGATTTCTTTAAAGATATATTTATTCATTTATTTTAGAGAGAGAGAGACACGAGAGGGTACATGTACAAGGGCATGGAAGGGCACAGAGAGGGGGAGAGAGAGAATCACAAGCAGACTCCCCACTGAGTGCAGAGCCTGATACGGGGCCTACTCCCAAGACCCATGAGATCATGACCTGAGCCCAAACTGTGAGTTGGATGCTCAAATGACTGAGGCACCCAGGTGCCCCATTCAGTGATTTTTTATACTTACATTATTAATTCTTAGAGTTTTGTCATTAATTATGTTAAATATAATGTGCATGCAAATATGACAATCAGATATTTTTGATATTGATAAGATATTTTTGATATTGATAAGAGCTTCATGATTTACTGGATATTTAGGATGAAACAAGAGAGAGAAGATAATAGTTATGATAGACCTTGAATACCTAGGGGAATATCATGTTCCAGAAGATGATTTTATAATGAAAGCAGGGGGTAAGAACTGAAAAGGAATAAAGAGAAAGCTGAAATGAGTAAAATTATGTTTAGAAATAATTTCACTTAACAGTATAAAATATAAGTGGTAGGGATTGTAGTGAGACACAATACAAAAAGATAAAGATTTTTTTCCTGCATAAAGATTACTACAGGAAAAAGAAAAAGAAATATTGTTGCAGCAAAGCAGACAATATATTTTGGAGATCTGTACTGTCTTTGTAACTGAGTAGCTTTGAAGAAGAGATTACCAAAATGAAATGGACGGTCAACCTATCCAATTAAAAAAAACACTTTCTTTAGCAAAACACGGGCATGTAGCATTGTGATGAATTCCTGTATTTTGGCATAACTGATATTCTCCAGAGAAGGTTTATGGAAGGATAACAGGTTTTTGGAGACATTGGAAGGAAATAACCTTTTCCTATCTTCGTTCCTTCTTCCCACATACCAAAGTCTATCTGATGGTGGCAAATTGTATGGAGCAGGAAAAATATTTTTATAACTGGCCTGAAGTAAGGCTCTAGAACCTGCTTATTTGGGAGAAAGAATAAAACTAGAGAATCTCTTTTAGCAGCTCTTTTCCAACAGGGTCTATAAATAAATGGAATCCACAGTCTGGGTTCTAATGCTCACCATTCTAGTATGCAGATGATGAAAGCATTCGTTTATTTTAGAAAGCTTGAAAATAGTAGAGCTAAATTAAATTGTATGTGATGTCAAAGCCCATGTTTGCTCCAGTGACCACTCAGATTATAGCTACAGTGTGTTCAAAGGAAAATGAAAAGAATCTTTAGACTATATCTACATATGTAGACGGTACTTATATAATGGTTTCAACAAATACTTTTAAACTACTTTTCGAATTCTTTGAATAAGAATGAAAAATTGATCTTAAGATGGCTTTTTAATGATAAAACACTAAATCAGATATATTTAGAATTGTGTTTCAAATTATATAATTCAGGTAAGGCTTTTAAAATGTGGCTGAGAATTTCTGCATGAAAATAAATGAAAAAGTATAGATATGTACTGTTGTGTAATCCCTGATTTTCATCACAGGAATTTAGCTGTTGGTGTTTTCTCTGTAGCATTAAATTGTTTTGTTTAAAACGTTTTGTATAATTTGTGTTTTTAATTTTGTAAACACTATCTATGTTGTAATGAGAAGTACTTGAAAAAATCATTAAAAAGTTGTTTATTAACTTGCCTTGACTTTTTGAAAATGCCTCAATATTCTGCACGTTAAGTGTGCTCAGAGCTATCAGCAAGCTGCAAGCATTCTGTTAAATATCAGAAGATCAGTCTTGAATATCTTAAAGGAAACCTACTAATCAACTTAATCTTGATTTTTTTCATTTTCTCTTTAAAAGAGTTGTGCTTTACCAAAGCTTATAACTGTGCATATTTTTGTTTCCCGATTTCAATATACATTTGTAATTACATAGTACCTGATACATCTTGAAATAGGAACAAAAACACAATGATCACCACTCATTAACTGCTTCGATTTGGGTAGTTTTAGAAGTGAGCAACCTGAGAACACAGACACTAATTTAAAAATCTCACAAATAAATGCAAAATCTCAGCTGGGATGAAAAACCTAAAATATAAGCATAGGGTATCTTGAAACCTCATTTTAGGAGATATGACTTAAAGAATTTCTGACAGGACTCCCTAAGGAAATAGAATTTGATCTTAAAAAAGTAAAATTAGTAAAGAAGGGGCAGGTGTAAGATCTTCACACAGAAGTTGCAGCATTTGCAAAACTCTGTGGCAAAATGGAGCACACACCAGTGCTGAAAGAAGGTCAGTATGTCTTGAGTTCACATAGTAAAGGGCGGGAGGAAAATATGGTACAAGATGAAATAAGGAGAAGCATAGGGCAACCAGAACATTAACATTTTTGAAGCCCATGATTTCTTTTTTTTAATCTTGGAGAAGATAATGCTTGTCTTATTACTGCAGAAAAAATATAGCGTAAGAAATGTTATAAGTTCTCAAATATACATAAGAAAAATGAAATAGAAATGCTTCCCATTTCATCAGTCCCAGCCATTTAAAACATAGCAGTTTTCTTAATAGTTTTACTCCCTTGAGCATATTAGGATACATTTAAATGATTAAATCATCATTTTGATAATAATATTTTGTGTTGAAAAAGAAAAACCAAAGAAATATAATGCTTCCAGCTTAGGAAAGTAGTGAAGAAATACATTTATTATTTCACAGGAAGCCAGAAGAGAAATGTGGTTCTGTTTCAACAAAATATATTGGAGATTGGAATACCTAAATTTTCAACAAAAATGATGGCATGATTATAGAATGGATAAATAACCATTGAATAAACCATTTATAAATCAAGCTGGAGGGTGTGGGAAGAGGGTGAGGAAAGCTCTGATTTCTGTAGTGATATGTCTGTGGTGGCCATGGCTAAAGGCTTCATTCTTTAGTGTATAGATTCCCATAGTCAAGATGGTAATACTCACTGGAGAGACTCCTTCCAGACAGCGAAAGAAGAAACTATTTGAAAAATGTTAAGAGTGATCTTCGTATTAGGGTAAATTCATCATCTCCACTCTTATTATCAATATAAATGCTTCCTTTCCCTGACTTCTTCCCCTTAGCAGATGAGCAAAGTCAAAATCAACCTACGTTAAAATATCTTCCCCATCTTCTCATTTTTTGATTATATCCTTTAAAATCCTTTTCAAGTTATTTTTCTTCCAATTTCCCTCATATGTGACACATTGGCCAACTGGCTAGTCTTCAAATATATTCTGAATTCATTTTCTGCCCTTCTAATGCTATTGTTCTTTCCTTGGGGCATATGCTCCCTCTCCCTTCTCCCCATCTTGGCCCTTTATAAATTCGTTTATTCATAAAGTTCCAATTAAAATACACATCATCAATTAAAGATAACCACATATTTTCCACCAGAGTCAGTATCTCAAACACTCTAGTTTCATCATTTTTTTTCTCTGCCAGGTAGCTTGATCTTCACAATCTGTTTAGGGTTACTGCCATTTGTGTTTGATACGCTAAGCAACAGGGATTCTGTCTCGTTTATATTTATGTGGGCTTCACCGCCAAGCAAGAACCTTGCTCAAAATTGCTGCTGAGCAAGAATCTGCCATGTGGAATCCAATCAGTCTCATTCCAGCTATGAGAGCTAACGTTCAAGGATGATTCTTTACATGCTTCTTTATTTAATAGTCAGTTGTTCTCGGGTTCTGGTTTTGAGCCAAATATTCTTAGATTCTGATATTTAAAGGAAAGAAAACATCTTATTCTCAATCTGAGAAACCAAAATAGATTGGCCTTCCAATGTTAAGTGTTTTACTGGGTCAAACATCTTAATATCTGCACTAACCAGTTAATTCAACACAGTTAAACAATACTTATGATTTTCTATCTAGAGTCATTGCTACTCTGACAAATGTTCTCAAATAAAAATACCTCATGTGACACCTCAATTATGACATCTCAATGTGTTATTTTTATACTTGTGTTTTTAGTGGTTTCTTTTTTTAATGTCTCTGATCATTTATGTGGGATATCTATTATAACAATTTATATGAAATGCTGTGTAAATACCTAGGTCACTTTTGTAACAATGGTCATGAGGTGTGTTCCTGGGTTTAAAAACTTATGTATCATCTTTTTTTTTTAAGATTTTATTTATTTATTTGACACAGAGAGAGAGAGACTACAAGGAGGCAGAGAGGCAGGCAGAGAGGAGAGAGGAGGAAGCAGGCTCCCTGCTGAGCAGAGAGCCCGACATGGCCCGATCCCAGGACCCTGGGATCATGACCTGAGCCGAAGGCAGAGGCTTTAACCCACTGAGCCACCCAGGTGCCCAATAATTTATATATCATCTTTATTTTTCAAGAATATTTCAGGAGCATCTGCGTGGCTCAGCCCTTTAGCGTCTAACTTCAGCTTAAGTCATGATCTCAAGGTTGTGGGTTGGAACCCTGCATTGGCCTTCCTACTCAGTGGGGAGTCTGCTTCTCCCTCTCCCTCTGCCCCTCCCCCCTCTCATGCTCGTTCTCTCTCTCTCTCTCTCATTCTCTAAAATAAATAAATTTTAAAAATCTAAAAAGAAAAAAAGAATATTTCAAATCCTCACTTGTTCATGCTTTATATGGATTTGTTGTGTTTTCTCCCACTATTTCTCTTGTTTTCGTACACTTGATTTATATGGTTTTAAGATAATTTACTTTCGATTTTAAGTTTTATTCAAAATCTAAAATATGAGTAATTTATGATCTCATCTTCATAAATTCAAGCAAACACCATGTGTCAAAATACCCTAATTTGGACAGAACACTTTGTTTTTAATTGTACAAGTTGTTTTTCTTAAGTAATGAATAGAGAAAATTTGACATGGCATACGGTAGGTGGGTGGACACCCTGTAGGCACAAACTATCTTGGAAAACTAGAAGCCATGGAGAGTGACTCTGGATAATTTGGCAAATAATTGGATGATCTACAGACAGAGACACTGGTGTGGCATCAGAAATTTGAATTCAATATTGGTGGAAATAAAGTACTATTTCTTAGTACTGGGTCACTGTTTTAAGCATAATGACTGAACCACATTCTTTGTTATATATTAATACCTTTTCATGGTTAATAGCTTTAGAGATAGTTATCCATTATCCATATTTTTTATGTTCTCTTTCTAACAAGAGAAGCTTCATAAAAGACAGTGGCTTATAAGTATATTTACTTGATACAAAGAAATGTTCTATTTCACATATTTAAATACGTTAGGAAAATGCAGAGTTGTCAAAATATATACAAAGGGAATATATATATTTATGTGCAAGAGTTTATTTATGTAAAACATATATTTATATGCAAGAGTTTAAGGTAAAATAATCCAGATATGCTGTTAAAATTTTGGTTGGGTAACCTTATTTTTCTTCTTGATACTTTTCAGTTTCTTCCTGAAGAAACAAAATATTACTTATATCATATAAGGCAAGTATGTATATTAAAGTTCTTTGTGTAGTACTTCCCTATGACCTATGCTCAGCCAAGTATTGTAATTATTAATAAGAACACTAGAAGACTAAATAAATGACATAAGTAGTTTTCTCTACATAGCGGAATATGAGTTTAAAATATTTTAAAACTCTGAATATATTTATATTAAATGCTACTATGGCAAAAACTATATAAGTAAATTTTCAAAATATTAAAACTTCTTCACCCTTACTAGAACAAAAATGTCTGATGATTTAGAGTAGTGGCTCTGGAACCATATGATCTTATTTCAGGTTCCTGATTTGTTACTTAATAACCTTATCATATTATATATATTAATCTTTCCAAGTCTCAGTTTTCCATCTGTGACATTATGATGACATCAGTATCTATTTTGTAGAGTTGTGAGGATTACATATGTAAATATATGTAAAAATGGCTTGCCAAAGAGTAATCATGCCACAGATGTTAGTTATAATTTTTTTTAATATTTATTTATTTGACACAGGGAGAGAGATCAGATCACAAGTAGGCAGAGAGGCAGGCAGAGAGAGAGGAGGAAGCAGGCTCCCCACTGAGCAGGGAGCCCGATGCAGGCCTCGATCCCAGGACCCTGAGATCATGACCTGAGCTGAAGGCAGAGGCTTTAACCCACTGAGCCACCCAGACGCCCGTTAGTTATAATTTTAATTAATATTTTGTTTTAAAATTTTACTAAAAGATAAATGAAGTTTCTTTTTTTTAAAGACTTTATTTATGTACTTATTTGAGAGACAGAGTGAGAGAGTGAGGGGAGCGGTAGAAGGGGAGGGAGAGACAGAATCCCAAGGAAATTCCCTGCTGAGCACAGAGCCCAATGGAGGGCTCCATCTCGACCCTGAGATCATGACATGAGCCGAAAACAAGAATTGGACACTTAACTGACTGAACCACCCAGGCACCCTGATAAATGAAGTTTCTATGTCCCTTTCACATATTATGTAAGAAAATCTGAATATTTAATATTTAAGAGCATGTTTATAAATAAATTTACTGAAAATTAGATTATTTGGCATTTAGAAAACTTGCCCTGAGAGGTCTTTGACATCAACTTACTGAGAGTAATTAAAACCAACAGAAATCAAAAACCGAAATTAAAAAATCCTTCTATTAGTGTTTGGGTAAAAGAATTCCATAGTTTCTAAGTCACTTAGTAAAAAACAAAAGAAAGAAAAACCGCAGCAATTTCAAATATAAGATACAAAGTAAATGTCATAAAGTATAAAAGATATGCTTTGAGAATATGATATATTTTTAACATGGGAACACAAAGGATTTCATTTCTGGAAATAAAATAGGAAAGATTAATTTATTGAAGGTGTTTAATATTTCTTCAATACATTGCAAGGAAGCCAGAAGTTCTAAGACAGTAAAACAATCACATGTAGGAATTTGCTGAGTATCTATTAGTTACGTCTAATTTCTGTGTCCTGTTAATGTAGCCATAACTTAAGCATTAAGTTTTGAAAGTAACATAGATCAAATGGCATCATATACCAAGACTTCCAATGAAAAAGAAATTACAGGGAAAATAATTAGGGAGGAATGTGGCTAATTAAAGCTAAATGCTTCAAACTGAGATAGAATTTTTTAAAAAAGAATAAAAGTCAAGCTATTTTATTTTGGGGAAATTGGTTCACTGCATTTTCTCTTTAAAATTTTATAACAATCCATGAGATAGGTATTATAATTATCATTCATGTTATAAGACCTGACTTATATAAAGCTCAAATAACTTATCAAAAGTCACACAGCTACTCCAAATCAAAATGCAAAAATGCAATTGCTACCAAACTCTGATGATCTCTATGTTACCCAAATAAGTAGAAACTGAAAATACCTGTGGAAATATTTGAATATGAAGGCATAGCCCAAGGAGAAAACTGATCAATTTCTTAAGAGTCTATAAGCAATTCTTATCTAATAACAGAAATAGTGTATCTAAAAAGCCAATAATACATTTATTCCTATTTTACATTAATTATTTCCTTCCTCACTACTAAAGAAAACATTCATTATCTGGACTATAAGGAAAAGTATTTTCTAATGTTTGAATAAAGTATTATTGAGTAAAGAAAACAAAAAGAGAAAGGACATATCCAGTTATTTGTACCATTTATTGAACCCTACCATATGCCCAGTACCTAGGATATATGAAGAAGCCTCAACTGCATGATCAGGTCAGTGTCTACTTTATAGACTAGTAAACAGAAGTTTAGTAAGTCTAGACATTCTACGCAAATATGCATGCAATGAAGGACACAGATTTAAGCTTCAGAGATGGTTGATTTTATAGTATGGACTTTTCAATGAATATTACCCATGAAAAATTTAGTTTCTCCAAAGTAGTGCAATATAAGAAAATATTCTCTGCAAGGAAGTATCTTACTGCTGCAATGCCTGTACTTTAAATCTCATGCAGTGATTGGTGAGATTAGAAGAAATTATTGTACTATATGTCATTGTATCAAGAGTGGAAATAGAGCCACAGGGTTAGCTCAGTACGGATAACCCAACAAAAATGAGTCTGTGGGTGAGAGAGGAAGTAAACAAAGAAAAATAATGATGAGAGGTAATGAAAACAAAATTCACATATTCAGCAAATTTGAACTAGAGGACCTAGGACACAAGAGAAGTTGAACATGCATTTGCATTCAGTGTAGAAATCACTACTTACATGAAGCATTAGACTCCATTACCACCATCTTAGTTTCTAGAACTACAAAGTTATTAATGATTAGGATATTATCCTTCCTTGAATTTCAGCCACAACATTTAACTCAATAACCCACAATGCCAGTTAAATACAGTATAAAGAAATTCTTCCCTTTATATAAACCATCAAAAACCATTTACTTTTCATTATTACCTAGTGATTACCAATTAATTTTATTAATAGTCATAATTTTTATTTTTTTCTCATAAGACCATCCTCAGTTTTCACCCTCTCAGTTTTGTGCTTTTTGTTGTACTTAAATTCAATTGCCTCATCCACATGAGTACTTCATTTCCTTTTGATAAAGCATTTAGCTGGTTTCTAAAAATATTGCTGTTTGATATTTCCATCAACCTAAATTAGAAGTAATAGTTGTCTTTTTTGAAGTTATAGTTAAATTCCAGTTAGTTAACAGAGTATTATATTAGTTTCAGATGTACAATATAGTGATTCAACACTTTCATACAACACCTGGTGCTCATTACAATAAGTGCACTCCTTAATCCCCATCATCTATTTCATTCACCCTCCCCTAACTGCACCCACCTCCCCTCTGGTAACCATCAGTTTATTCTCTACAAAGTCTGTTCCTTAGTTTTCCTCTCTCTCTCTCTCTTTTTTCCCTTTGCTTATTTGTTTTGTTTCTTAAATTCCACATGAGTGATGTCATATGGTATTAGTCTTTCTCTGACTGATTTATTTCACTTAGTGTAATACTCTCTACCTTCATCCATGTCATTGCAAATGGCAAGATTTCATTCTTTTTATGGATGGATAATATTACATTGTATATATACCACATTTTCTTTATCCATTCTTTAGTCGATGGATACTTGTGTTGCTTCCAAAGTTTGATTGTTGTAGATAATATTGCTATAAACATCAGGGTGCATGTATCTTTTTGAATTAGTGTTTCTGGGCTAACTTTTGTATTTTGGGTAAATACATAGTGGTGCAATTGCTGGGCAATAATTTTTAAGTTTTTGAGGAAACTCCATACTGTTTTCCAGAGTGGCTGCACCAGTTTGCATCCCCACCAACAGTGCAAGAGGAAGAGAAGGTCATGGCCAGAGATCTAAGTGAAACAGATATAAGTAACATACCTGATGGAGCATTTAAAACAATAATCATAAGGATACACACTGGACTTGAGAAAAGAATAGAACAACACATCAGTGAGACCCTTGCCACAGAGATAAGAGTTATAAAGGAATCAAAGGCTGGAAGAAGCAGAAAAATGAATTAGTGACCTAGAATACAAAATAATGGAAAATAATGAAGCTGAAAAAAAGAGAGAAAGAAAAATTACGCAACATGAGAATAGATTTAGGGAACTTGGTGATTCCATCAAACATAATAACACTCATATTAATAGGAGTCCCAGAAGAAGAGAGAGAAGAGGGGGCAGAAGGATTATTTGAGGAAACAAGAGCTGAAAACTTCCCTAATCTGGGGAAGGAAACAGACATCCAGATTCAGGAGGCAGAAAGGACTCCCAACAAGATTAATAAAAGCAAGCCAACACCAAGACATAATGTAATTAACTTTGCAAAATACAGTTTTATATATATATATATATATATATATATATAT